>VMDO01014105.1:36201-55891 GCA_007922755.1 Pedetes capensis | reverse complement strand
TGTGTGGATCACAACAAATTATGGATAACACTTCGGAAAATGGGAATACCAGAACACCTAATTGTGCTCATGAGAAATCTGTACATGAACCAGGAGGCAGTTGTTCAAATAGAACAAGGAAACACTGAGTGGTTTAAAGTTGAGAAAGGTGTGTGTCAGGGCTGTATACTTTCACCCTATCTCTTCAATTTATACGCTGGGCAAATAATCCGAGAAGCTGGACTTTATGAGGAAGAACGTGGCATCAAGATTGGAGGAACACTCATTAACAACCTGCGCTATGCAGATGACACCACTTTGCTTGCTGAAAATGAAGAGGATTTAAAACATTTACTGATGAAGATCAAAGATCATAGCCTTCAATATGGGTTACGACTAAACATCAACAAAACAAAAATCCTTACGACTGGGTCAGCACGCAACTTCACATTAAATGGAGAAAAGATTGAGGTTTTCCAAGATTTTACTTTGCTTGGCTCTATAATCAACACCCGTGGAAGCAGCAGTCAAGAAATCCAAAGACGCATTGCTCTAGGAAAAGCTGTGGCAAAAGATCTCTTTAGAGTATTGAAAAGCAAAGATGTCACATTGAAAACGAAGGTGTGTCTGACTCATGCCATGGTATTTTCAGTGGCATCATATGGTTGTGAAAGCTGGACATTGAACAAGAAAGACAGAAAAAGAATTGATGCTTTTGTATTGTGGTGCTGGAGATGTCTATTGAATATACCATGGACTGCCAAAAGAACCAACAGATCTGTCCTAGAAGAAGTACAACCAGAGTGCTCCTTGGAAGCAAAAATGGCCAGACTGCATCTTACATATTTCGGACATGTAGTCAGGAGAGAACAATCCCTGGAGAAGGACATCATGTTTGGGAGAGTGGCAGGTCAACGCAAAAGAGGAAAACCCTCCACCAGATGGATTGACACAATGTCTGCAACAATGGGCTTAAACATACATAAGATTGTTTGCCTGGCACAGAATCTGCAAGTGTTTCGATCTGCTGTACATAGGGTTGCTATGAGTTGGACTCGACTCGACGGCACCTAACAACAACAACATTACCAAGTATAAATACACTTTAACGTGCACAATCACTTCTGCTGGGTGACAAGTGCTGCATCATACAGCACAAAGATAAAGCTGACTTTCTTGGATAATTGAAATTCACCTTAGAGAGACACACTTTTTCTTGTCTTCTTCGACTTCCTGATCTCTGGACACTTACGCATAGACTTACATTGAGTGGTTCCTAATTTTTCTTCATGGTTGAGAAACTCCTTTGGAATTGCCTTTCTATCTTCTTAGATGTACACTGATATACTGGGAAATTAACTTCTCCATGACACTTACCGTGAAGTAATAATACGTTACAAGGTAGTCAGGAAACTAATTCTCAAAAACTTTATGATGCTGTCCCTTCTTTAGATTTTTATGACCCAATAGATTTTGCCGTTAAGAAAACCAGTGCATTTGCTGGTTACTTTTCCAGGGCTCCCCACTCAGTGCTCTAGGATAGCAGGACCATTAGAAAGAAGAAGACACATGTGAATCTTTCTTTGGCTATGTAAAGACAGAAATTAAGCACGCTAGCATGATTAAAATTCATTCCACTCTGTTAAATTCCTTATGTTAGTTAATATCTTCATTATAACCCCAAGGTAAAACTTTATGGATCATACTGAGCAATTGATTGTCATTTTACCCACATCATACCAGTTAAGTACCTCAGCAGAGTTTCTTGAAATTGCCCTGCCCCTGGCCAACCACAATGCCATTTTCTTAGTTAGACTTTTAATATTTCTTATCTGTGGTCTTTAATTACTCCCACTCTTATCCCTACCCTGGGGAAATCAACATTCCCATCATTATTTCACTATGATGGCAGTTATTTTCCTAATGGGAAGACACATGTTATCAACTTTACAAGAGAAAAATTCTGTTGTGTATCTACAAAATAAAATATAGTCTCTGATTTACATTTCTATTTATATTCTTTCACCATTACAGTGGTGCAAAAACAATACAAATTTAGTACAAACTACATTTCAAATTTTGAATTTTGATCTTTACCTGAGCTGGCATTATAGGCCCATGCACTCTTGTGATGCAGGGTAGTGGTGGGTTGCAGCTCCCAGTCAGCCCCACCATAGCAGGAGTGAACAACCAACACTACTGGAAGGATGTCCACCTCATAGCCCATGGACTACATGTAGTCTATGACAGCTAGTAATATGGCCACCAAAATCTTTTAATATCACTTATTTTTTCATGCTTATGGTTTATGATCGACTTATTATGTTTATATACCAACTGTATTACATAATTTATGTTCTTCTTGTTATGTATTGTTGAGTTACTATCCGACTTAGAGTGACTCTACATATAACAGGCGAAAACAGTATTGTTAGTGCTTCTCTTGCTATTCATAGGGTGATCAGTGGCTGCTTGTTTTTTGGGAGTAAGTTTCCGGGTCCTTCTCCCAAGCTTACAGCATCTGGTGTTCCCAGGTGGTCTCCTGTCCAAGTACTAAACAGGCCCAACCCTGCTTAGCTTCTGAGATCTGATGGGATCGGAGGCCACAATGGTACAGCTGCAGGCTTAATGTACTTACATGTAGACTATGACAATTCAAAGAGTTAGACACCCTTGCTACAGTGTTGTGTGTAATTAAACTATGACATTTGCATGTTAGATGTATTAAAGGCATTTTCAAAATATGATATTTTCAACTTAAGATGGGTTTAACACAAGCAAACCCATTGTAAATCAAGAAGCATCTGTAAAAGATTATAATACTGATAGTGCTATTTGCTAGTCAAATTCATACCTTCTTTCAGTTTCATCTTCTTTAATATCTATAGATCTCATCCTATTTCCTTTCATCTTTCTGCTCCTCAAAAATCCTTTAATGCCTCAAAGCATTTCCCAGGACATGCCTTATGAGATCCTAATTATTCTGCAAAAATTGATTTAAATATTAATCTCAGAACCTTATCCCTCTCTTTGGTAAATTTATAATGTTTCACACTTATCATATATTAACAATTAGCCCTTAACTGTATGTCTTCCACTAGATCTATCTTTTACTATATAAAATATCCTTAGCTCAAAATACACAATTACAAAACAGAAAAAATGTGTGTGATTTGCTTAATTATGGGTTCAATTAAGCAAAAGTTCTGATTATAAATAATTGGCCCCACTCTTTCCAAGATATACATTTATCAGAAATATATATATATATAATATATGTATATATATTATTTATTTATATATATCTTAGTTTTGAGCCCTAAAATAGTCAACATAATTGTATTAATTTTAGATCTAATATTTAAATGTTGAGCTTTATGATTCAGAAAGTAGGAGATGTTCATAAAGTCTGAGAAGGTTCCACATGTAATCTCACATTTTCCCAACATGACTAATTTAAATGTAATAAAAATGCCTACTTGGTTGTTTACAAGCAACTGGAGGTTTGAATTCCTTTATCTGGAGCCACTAGAGACTCTAGATGAAGTACTAGAATAAACAATTTAATGAATAAATAATTAACATACAATTAAAATGTTATTAAAACAGACTGGCATTAGCTATCTGTGTATTGAAGGTCTCATAGGTCTCCTGTAGATTACAACTTAATACGTTTATCTCCATTATTAATCTTAGTTAATGGCCTTTTTAGTCTTAAGTAAGAGAATTTTTGCATTATTTCTCCTCACAACAAAAGTATATAATGCCATGCTACTTAAATTGCTTAATTTCTGTGTGTAGATTTTTTTAGAGCAATGTAGTTGAATTATTTTGTGTTTTATTTTAAAAACTATATCAAGATGAAATGTTATCACTCATTCCAATCATGAAAACTACAGTGTCCCCATAAAATATCTTACAGCTGGTTGTCTATAATTAGCTTGTTGTCCTAGAAGCTTTAGAAAACAGTGAGCAAATTAGATAATTTCTAATACTAAACACTTTAATTTCTTATATAATTTTCTACTCAAATAGTTCTCAGGGGCTTCTCTTTAAACCATGATTCTTTTATAGTATATTAATACATTTAGGGTTTCACAACTACATTCTTAAACTGCATGTATTTCTTTGATCTTTAAGACACCATTCTGCTGCATGTGGTGATGCTCACTTCCAATTCCACATTGCGAGGCAGAAGAACTGAACTGTTTAAGAAAAGCCTGAACTACACAGGGAGATCCTGTCTCAAAAAATAAATAAGTAACAACAACAAAAACAATAAGACACCATTCTTAGAATATCTGGGACTTCTCAATGCCCTAATAGAAATCATCTTGACACAAATCTTAGGGTATGCCATGCTTTCATTCACTTAAAAAGTTAGCATGAATATAGGAATAATTCTGAAATCCTGAATCAGTCACCTCATATCCCAAGGAAAATATTATATTTTTCCTTCCATAACTAACCCAATTTTCAAACCCTTGAGTTTATGATTCTAGGGAATTTTGCTATTCTATTTTCTCAGTCAAGTGAATATCTTTTTTAGAAAAAGATACACAATTATAAATCCATTCTTCCACACACAGAGAGGCTTTTGTGAAGGGAGATATGATGGCATTATTTGAAAATGTTTTCAATTGTGAAATAATTACTTCATTTTGTCATTATCATTAACTATAAAAGAAGACTGTATGGAGATTAACAGTATTATCTCACACTCTGATAAGACTCTTTTTTGTTTTTATTGTGGTATATTATAGAAAGAAGGTAAGTTTGATCTTTGTCCTCATTTTTAAAGACATATTCTTAGAAAACAGTTTTTTTGCCATCTTTTGTTATTTATATCAAAAATTCCAACTTACCTCATTTTTATTCAATTACCTAGTAACAATTAACTTTATTCTTGTGCTTATAAATGATATTAATAATCTATGATGCTATTGATAACATATGATACTATGTGAGAAGAAAAAACTTGTTATAAAGGCTTAATTTTCCCTACTATAACTTTTTTATTAACTATGTTAAATGTACTGTTGTTGTTGTTGTTAGGTGCCGTAGCTTCCGAGATCTGATGGGATCGGATGCCACAGGGCTACAGCTGTGAGTGTTAAATGTACTAGCACCTATAAAACAATAAAATGTAGTAATCTTTGTACCTAGAACTGTTCCGCTCTGCAGACTTCATGGTAGAGTACTAAGTCCATTATCCTCGAACTTAAACAGACCCCATTCAAATCTTGCTATTCTTTCTGATAGTTTGATTTAATAAACACTAAAACTGCATGATCCTAAGTTTTTCGTCTATAGTATTTGAATAAGAATGTTTATTTTGTATCTATTTCACTTCAAATTTCTGATAAAGGCAAGTTCATAACTGTCAAACCACACTGTAGGACATCAACTACAACAAATTTACCCCCATTAGAACAAAACTCTCCATTCTCTTCCAGTAATCTGGAATGTGGAATAATGCGAACTTTAAAAAACTTCTTCAAGATAGAATTCAGATTCAGTCATTATATGTAAGGGGAGACAAAATGAAATCAATTCTTTCATTTGCACCTCCAAAAGGAACAGAAAAGGATGCTCACAGTTTTGTTTTGTTTTGTTGTTTTTTGTTTTTTTTATCTTTTTATTTCCCCAGAATGGAATAAGAAGAAGTAGAAGAAGAAAGATTTGACAGGATTTCTTGGGTGAGAGTCGACAGCCACACCACCTTGGCATCCGATTCCATCTGATCTCAGAATCTAAGCAGGGCCTGGCCTGGTTAGTCCTTGGATGGGAAGCCTCCTGGGAATGCCAGGTGCTGCAGGTTAGGGAGAAGGGCCTGGCAGCCCACTCCAAAAACAATCTGCCATCAAATATCCTATGAATAGTAGAGAAACACTGACATAGTGCCAGACATGGCACAGTGTCAGGTAGTGTTTCACTGTGTTCTACGTAAGGTTGTTATGAGTCAGACCCAACATGATGGCACCTAACAAACAACAACAATTGGAGTGAGAACTACCTTCCACTTTAAGGGAAGGTGGGGCCAGAATAGAAAAATAGCTAGTAATTGAAACAGGCCTCTAAGACTTGACTGAAATTTAGGATTTTAGAGAAAGGAGTATAGTAAACAAATGTAGAAATAATGCATATTTCCTTAGTTGTCCAGTAGAAGAAAGGCAAAAGGATGGTGGAAAAAAGACCATGCAAGAATCAGAACTGCACATTTCTTGGGAAGATCTCTTGAGGAAACATTAGTAAAGATCTGTAAAGAGTCATTACAGCAGAAAAGAAGTTGAATAATAACATACGTGAAGAACTAGCACAGTGCTTAATTAGCCATGCAATAAATATTACTTCCATCTCTCCCTGTCCTACTTGTGCTTAATCATCACGCTGCAAGTATCAAGAACCATTAATATAGTGAGGATCCATGGGGATAGGAGGAAATGATATTACTGATTCCAATGTTTGTGCTTGGAGTTACCTAACATCAGGTGCTTGAGTACTAGTATTTTAGCTGCTAATTTGTGCTTTGAGACAGTGTTCTGAAACCAGGAAGTTGAAAACTAGATCTCACAGTTTACAAACATAGGAAAACATAAAATCATTTTAATATGCTGAGACTTGAAAAACAGGGTTCAGAGAGGAAGACTTTCTTTCATGACAAATCCAGAGGTTCTCAGTTAATATTAAATCACTGACAGAGCTCAGGAATACTTGCTCATTTTGAATCTCTAAATTTTTATACCCACCCCCATGTCTGTCAGTTTGCCTTACTGTGGGGGCTTGTGAGTTGCTGTGAGGCTGAAAGCTGTGCTACCAGTATTATAGATACTAACAGGGTCACCCATGGTGGGTAAATTTCAATTTAGTTTCAAGATTAAGACAGACTAGGAAGGGGAACCTGGCAACCCACACTAACCATTGAAAACAACTTGTTGTTAGGTGCCGTTGAGTCAGTATCTGACTCATAGCAATCCTCATAGAGTTTTCAATGGCTGACTGTTTCAGGATTGCCTTGGGAGTAGATTGCCAGGCCCTTCTCCCATGTTTTGCAGTGCTGGGAATTGAACTCAGGACCTCAGAGATTGCAGTGCAGCGCTCTACCATCTGAGCCAAATCCCAGCCCTTGAAAACAACTAGCCATTGAAAATCCTATGAATAGCTGAGAAACATTGTCAGATATAGTGCCAGAGAATGAGCCCCCCAGGTTGGAAGGCACTCCAACTACTGGGACTACTGGGGAAGAGTTGCCTCCTCAAAGTAGAGTCTACCTTAATGATGGAAATGGAGTAAAGCCCTATGTTTTTGGACATGTAGTCAGAAGGACATCATGTTTGGGACAGTGGCTAGTCAACGAAAAAAGGAAAATCCCCAACTAGATGGACTGACACAGTGAGTACAACAATGGGCACAGAACTGGGGATTGTTTGGTTTAGCAGTACAAAGGGTCCCTATGAGTTGGCCTCAATTCGATGGCACCTAACAACAACAACAACAAATTATTCCCATTCAATTTAGTTTGAGTTAGAGATCCAGGGGTCAAACATCTTTACAATGTTTTAAAAACATGTTGATTAAATACTCTGTACCTTAAACCCTGGGAGGTTTTTGTTTATTCCAGTGCTGTTTACCTGTTACTAAAATGCAAACAAATAATTGAAATAAAGTTTCAAATATACTAGGTATACATTTTTCCTTTTTTATGAACCTAGAAATTATGATTATCAGAAAAAATAGGAAAAAGCCTGCATTTTTATTGGTAAATTAATAACTTTAAACAGATTTTGGTGTCACTTTCAAAGCCATAGTGCAATATAAATAATATCCTGCTGTTTGTACCTCATTTGTGCAATGCAGCATACAGAGTGCATTGAACAAATGATATAAATTTCATAAATATGTTGACATCACCTAAAGTACATGGCTGTTCTGTTCCAAGGAAAATACACTTACTCATTATCCAAAATTTCATTTAAAACTAATTACATGAAGTTTTGTGTAGGAAATTCTTTGGCTATTGAGGCTTTCTAGTTAAGTATAGGTACCAAAAATTGACTTGAACAACAGTCTCCATAAAATTTTTCTCTAAATAATGTACATATGTTAAGTATTTCTTATCATGAGGAAGCAATTATTTTACCTTTGCAAATGGTTTTGCCCTATGCTTTCTGATGGCCTTATACTTTATCAATAAGCCCTAATTAAAAATGCAAATTATGAAAGTAGCACAAAAGTGTTGTTAGAATATCAGGAAAAGTGACATCATCATTAAATTTGATTTCTTAATGTAATTATGTGTTACTGTATTTACTTGATATAATTACTGTAAGTAATTCATAAAATACTAATGTTTTCTTAGAGTTAACATGAATGATTGGTTAATTCAGTTGATGTCCTATGAAAATATTAATTTTCAGCATATTACTCCGAAAATGATAATTAGGAGTGTTTGGAGGATTAGAGCATACATGAAATATTAAAGGAATTGTTAAATATTCTATGAATTGACAATATAAATTTTATACTTAATAAATTGTTAGCGTTTGTAGTCTCCTTATGTATAATAGTATTTGCATAAAGAAAATGAGTTATCTGAATTTTTCAGTGCATTGTATTATTTTTTATTGGAAATTTTTAATGTACACCTTAATGGGATTCATTCTGACATGCTTTTCATTGTGACATTTTGGAGACTTTGCCCTTATTCATTGAGAAAATGAAAAGAAATTTAAGAAAAAAATTTTAATTGGAAATTTTTAATGTACAACTTAATGTGTTTCATTTTGACATGCATTTCATTATGACATTTTCATATATGCATTTCATTGTACACTGCACAGATAACTTCCCCCTTATCCTCTGGTGCCCCTCCTCCCCCATCTCCCACCCACCCATCAATGGCCTCTTTTCTACTTGCATGTCTTTCTGTGGGAATATTTTTCTATACCTGTACATCCCGATTATGATTTAAGTCCAAACTTTTTTCTATAGTGATCTATCTTTTTACATTGCCAGCAGTATTACATTAATAATCTAGTCCATTTGCATTATTGCCATCCTTTGGTATTGTTGGTATTATTATAATTATTTCCTGAACTATTAAAATTGAGCTGTTTATTTTGAGGTCACCCTCTCTCTCATTCCTTGATCCTCCCTGGTCCTCCTCCCCCTCCTGTCTTCTCCCATCATTGCTTCCTTTTGCTAGATCCCTCCCTCCTTCTTTCTGCTCTTTAAATTGTCCCATCTCCTCTAGGCTTACATGAACTTTTTATTATGTTCCAATTTAGGTATAGGATTTTTTCCTTTTAAGTTTGATTCAGCTCCCACATATGAGTGAGAACATGTGGTATTTCTCTTTTTGGACTTGTGTTTGTTCACTTAAGATAATTTTGTCCAATTCCATTGATTTTGCTGCAAATGACATTATTTCATTCTTTGATTATTGAGTAATATTCCATTAAGTCTTTATTACTGTATATTATACTCAGCTATCCTTATACCAAAATTGTATCTCAACAGCATTTATGTGCACATGCTGGAACCATTTCCAAAATCTGAATATCTGCTATAAATTCCAGTGGAATTAAGCTGGAATAAGATAGATAACATTAGAAAAGGATGGACTAAAAGAATATTCATAAGATATTACCCCTTAGGGAAGGATGTAGGCAGTGCAATGTACAAAATCAAGCCTGGAAAAAAGTTGCTATCTCCACAGTGTAGACCTTGTTCCTTTTTTTTTTTCTGTTGTGTCTAATAGAGTAAATGTTTAATTGTAAATAAATAAATGAGCTATTCTTTGTTAGCTCCATGCAAAGATAAGCTTGTCAGATATTCAGACCATTGTCAAGTACTAGTTGACATTTGAGGAAAGTTTGAAAAATAAGATGAACTGGAAATAGGAGAATAAGTGTTAGATGGAGGATGGAACACTGAAGGATTCAGTTCTCAGAAAAATGCCCTTAGGCTACAGTGAGGTACACATCTTTGTTTAGAAATTAAGAGAAACAACACATGTTCTCACTCATATGAGAGAGCTGACTCAAAATTACAAGAAGGAAAAATCCTACTCAAAGGTCAGATCACATTAAAAGAGGGGGAGGGAAGATAAGAATGAGGTCAATATAAATGGACTAGAAATCACATGTAATTGTTCTAACAAGATAGAAGCAAAGACCACTACAGGAAAAGTTTCTATCTTAAACAGAAATGGAACCCAAGGACATATAGAAAAATACTATATAGTAAAAGATGGAGAAGACTTGGATGGGAAACTTAGATAGGAAGGGGGGGAGGGGGGAACATAGAGGAGGGTAAGGGGTAACCTATATGAATAATGCTTATCAAATTGCATATATGAAAATTGTCACAATGAAAAGCATGTCACAATGAATCACATTATGATGTACATTAAAAATTTCTAATAAAAAAAATAGCCCAAAGTAAAAAAAAAAAAAAGAAATTAAGTTTTGGGAGAATGATCCATAGGCAGTTAGTGGTTATGGGTTTGTTTTTGACATCTCTGTTAAAAATGATCTCTTCTCTTCCAGATTAAAAAAAAATGAAACCAAAACAAAACAACAGGGACTAACAGAAACTTCATTTAAAATTCATATATTCTACTTCAAGTTTAAGCTTTGAGATTCTGAATTGTGCATGAACAATGTCATTTATATATAAAATAGGCCAGGCTCCGTGGCACACACATGTAATCCCAGCAATTTGGGAGGAGGATTGCAATCCTCCTGAGGAGGAGGATTGCAAGTTTGAGGCTGGAGGCAGCCTGCATAACTCATTGAGACCCTGTCTCAAAATAAAAAATAGGTGTCCAGAGGTCAACTCAGTCGTAGGGCACTTGTGTAGCATCTGCAGTTCAACTTCCCTTAGTACTGTATATGTAAATGAAAATTATTTTTTCCTTACGTTCTTACATAGAAACTGCTTCTACCATGGAGCCCAAAATAGAATCAAAACATCAGTATGTACTTTTGAATATACCTTCGAATTAGACTGTTCTAAGACTCAAGTTTGACTTTTAATTTGATTTCTATTTAGAATTAGAGTTTAAAAAGGCAAACTTCATTTGAAAGCAAGCATCAGAATAAATTCATTCTATATGCTTACTGTGAAATGTAAACCTAAACTACATAGTATATGCTCTACCAAAAATCTTGCAGTAGTGACTAAGGGTTCACAAAAGAATATAAAATTAGACTTATTGTTCGAGAGGGTAGAAGTAGGACCAAGATGTGGAAAATAGAGTTAATAAATTTCCACTCAACATAAGGAAGAACTTTCAGCAGTGAAAGCTATCCAAGCATAGAAAAGGCTGCATCTCAAGTAGTCAGTTTGCTGTCATTGGAATTATTCAAGCAGAAGCCAGATATATGACTATCATTTGGCGATGGTGTGCCTGTGGTGAGAAGTGAGATTCTGTGACCTTTAAGGTCCCTTCGAATTCTGTTATGACTATAAGTAGATGTCTGATTAAAAAGAGTTTGCCATGAATGTGGTAATGCTAAAATAAACAAGTATAGTTAAAATTCAGCTAGAGAAAGAATAAATTGAAAATTTTTGTGTAATTGGGGAAAACAGTATATTTTCTAAAGTCTTGTAGCAATGAGTTGCAGTGTAAGAAACTGCAATGAATCAGGGCTTGGCATAAAGGAGACACAATGATTTAGTGCTTCAGCCTCAGCCCATATGGGGTTACTTATCAAATAGCAGCAATCACTGTAAAGCATGCTAGAGTGAATCTGCTGCCCACTACACAGACACCATGTAATGTCACTGTCAGTTGCTGAGTGCTTGCATCTACATGTAACAAAAAACCAATGACACAGTGACTCCCTACCTCTTATCACTGTTTTGGCTGGAAGTCCAGTTAAACTTCTCTCTTGAGTTGTAAAGGAAAGAAAGACAGATTGACATTAGGATGAAAACATTAAAAATCAAAGCTTGACTTGTATTTTTCTTTAAATTTTATCAGACAGTGTAAAGAATATTATGCAATAGGTATATTTGGAAGGTCAGCCAGACCTTCAGATTTTAACTGCTTCCTTGTCTACCCAGGTCTGTGCTGAGAGACTGACCTCTGTGGACACATCAGTGAGCTTTTGTGCTTCTGATTTCCAGTTGGAAATGACAATGGCAGGACTGGAAGGAGTGTAGAGGGGGAAAGGGTAGTGAAGCAGGTTATTTATTATCCAAGCTTCCTCTTTGTGAGATTGGATTCACTTGATTGAGCACATGAATTCAGGTCCCAGCTTTTGGAAGGTGGCCATCTCCCTTTAGACTCTTTGTCTCTGTGTTTAAAGAAATTGATTCTTCCCTCCTTAGGTCAGCCCAGGGAAGGAGGAAGAAGCTTGCCATTACTGTTTCTATCTCTTTGGTAGTAACTATACTAGGACTTAAATTTACCCTAGTTCTTATGCACAACTTTGTTAATCATGCCTTCCTTAAACTTTCTGCAAATGACTCAGCAAGAGATTTCTTCGTTTCCTTCCAGGTTCCTTTAGTAACTTGTTTCCTTTACCACAAGTCTTATTTGGCCACTTAATCTCTCATGTATGTTTTAGGTAAATTTATACCTCTCATTTTCAATGGACTGAAGAATGTCAGGAGTATGTGCAATATTCCATTACCTATAACCATTAATTTAACTGGACATTTGAATTTTTGACAACTTTATAAACTATAAATATTAGAATGTTTCTTATAAAAAATGATACAGTTTGGGACATAGCCCCACAACCTTAGAGTATTAAGTTGATTGAGCATTCTTTTTTTTTTTTATTGTGGTACTGGGGATTGAACCCAGGGCCTTGCATCTGCATGCTCTGCAAGTGCTGGACCACTGAGCTCCAGCCCATTTCTTTTTACTTTTTGAGACAGGGTCTTGATAAATTATGTAGACTATCTCTGGTCTCGAACTTGCGATCCTCCTGCCTCCACCTCCCAAGCTGGTGGGATTACAGGCATGTGCCACCATACCCTGCTAGTTGATTGAGCATTCTATAACCATAACATAGGTGCATATAATACTTTCAATTATGGCCAATAATGGTTAGCCTTGTTATTTTTCATTAGACCAAGAGTATAAGAAGTTTGCTTTCTGAAACTGAAGAAGATTTGATACATTTACTGATGAAGATCAAAGAACAGTGCCATCAGTGTGGATTGTACCTCAAAATCAATAAAACTAAAATCCTTACAACTCATTCAGTAAGCATCTTCATGATAAATAGAGAAAAGATGGAGGTTGTCCAATATTTTGTAACGTTGTTCTACCATCAGCACCCATGGAAGCAGCAGTCGAGAAATCAAAAGACACATTGCATTGGGAAAAGCTGTTGAAAAGACGTCTTTAAAGTGTTGAAAGATGTCATACTGAAGATGAAAGTGTGCCTGACTCAGGTCATGGTATTGTCAGTCACATCATATCCTTGTGAAAGCTGAATGTTGAATAAGAGAGACAGAAGAAGAATTGATGCTTTTGAATCATGGTGGTGAAGACAGTATACCAAGGACTGCCAAAAGAACAAACAGATCCATCCTAGAAATGCAACCAGAATGCTCCTTAGAAGCAAAGATGGATAGACTGTGTCTTATGTATATTGGACATGCTGTCAGGAGAGACCCATTCCTGAAGAAGGAAATCATGTTTGGGAAAGTAGCATGTCAATGAAAAAAAGTAAGACCCTCAACTAGATGGATTGGCACAGTGTCTGCAACAGTGGGTTTAAAAATAAAAAACATGTGCCTGGCACAGTGTTGGGGAGTGTTTTGTTCTGTTGTACATGGGGTCAATATGAGTCAGATCCAATTCAATACCACCTAAGAACAACAACAACATAAATTTCTCCAAGGGTATTTAATAAACTGAACACTTTAAAACTCAGTGTAAAAAATACAAGCTATATTAAAATTACTTATTTAGTACATGTGGTACTTGATTGGATAGCATTTTCCCTAGTATTTGAGTCCTTCCTGGTAACTCAAAAAGTAACTTTGTGCATGGAGTCTTTGAAAGTGTAATCATTTGGGGTAAGATGAGGTCCTAATAAAGTTGGATGGGTCCTAAAGCAAATATGATTAATGCCTCTAGAAAAAAAGGGGAAGTGTCACAGAGACAGAGAAATAATAGGAAGTGGGATAGAAGCTGATATGAAGACAAGAAGAGGTCTAGGTGATGCATGATTTATTCTTTAAAATAAATCCTGAGGATGCCAAACCACCAGAAACTAGATAGGCAAAGAAGGAGTCTCCCCAGACCTTCACAGAGTTGTTGTTGTTGTTAGGTGCCGTCAAGTCGGTATCCAACTCATAGCGACCCTCACAGGGTTTTCAATGGCTGTTTCAGGATTGCCTTGGGAGTGGATTGCCAGGCCCTTCTCCCACTTCACAGAGTAGAACCCCGCTAACAGCTCAGTTGTGAAGCTCTAACCTCCAGAACTCTGAAAGAACAAACTTCTCTCATTTTAAGCCACCCAGAGTTTGATGCTTTGTTATAGCAGCCCTAGAAAATTAATGCCCTTGCCTATTTAATACAAAATGTCACTCCATCTCCATCTTAAAATATTCTTTAAAAGAAATCTAAAATTTCAACTTCCTCAAGATTAAGTTTAGTTTTCAGCATTAGGTTGTTAGGTGCCATCGAGTCAGTATCCAACTCATAGCGACCCTACATACAACAGGCGAAACACTATTGTCAGTGCTTCTCTGCTGTTGATAGGGTTTTCAATGGCAGATTGATTTTTGGGAGGGGGTTGCCAGGTCCTTCTCCCAAACCTACAGCTTCTGGTGTTCCCAGGCGGTCTCCCATCCAGGTACTAACCAGGTACTGACCCTGCTTAGCTTCCGAGATCTGACAGGATCGGATGCCACAGGGCTATGGCTGCAGGCATAGTTTTCAGCATGGTATATTTAATTTACAATTTTGTGTAGATAAGCAAAAAGAAAGCAGTATTATGTTGAAATAATTAATTACCATTTTATTAATTAGATTAATATTCACATGTCACTGTTTTATCTGGTAAAATACCTCACATTTAACTGTCTTCAAATAATCTCACATCTAGAAATATATATATATAATTTTAAAATCCAAAGCATATTACTATCATACACACAAAAAGACCTGATTAATAATAGCTCATTATTGGGAAGAATCATTTCATATAGTACTTTGCATAGAAAAATATGTAATTGTTTTACTTTCTTCAAAATTAAGGATGAGACTCGAACAGAATTTAAATTAAGTGGAAATTAATTGCATGATTGTTTAAGTTTACTCAAATTCAACTTACTTGAACATTTTAAATGTGTCTCATCATTTCAAAGAGAAATAACAAGAATATTTAAAACTCATCAGCCTATATTATTTAAATAAAAGGGCTTAAGTTTAATTGGAAAAATTCTTAAAAGATATTGAGAAAGTTTTTTTGTTTGCTTGTTTCAAACCTTAATTCCTACTCCAGCAATAGGTGTTTGGCATTAGTGTTATGATAACTGTTATTTGGTGAGTAATTTTCCTTCTGTAAAAGTCGTATATAAATAATTAGCAATAATAACAAAACATTTCATTATTTGTCATAAGATAACAGAACATAACCATAACTTCTTAATTAAGTCTGTGTGAAGAAAATAAAAGGAAGTCAACGGACATGTAGACATACTTAAATAAATTTACACAGTATTTTGACATAAATCCAAATTATGGGAAATGTATTGCTAGTAATTTCAAATTGGCAAATATGAAATCCTCATGAAATCAAATTTTATAAGTGTCAGTCGACCTCACCCTTACTCTTTATCTTTCAATGTATGCATTTGGCCTAAAGCATTTTTAAAAACACAAGCAAGGAAAACCATCAAAACTAGAAAATTCTATCATTGTCATTCATTCAAGAAATGAATTGATACAACGAATATTATGCATCATATATTCTAGGCAACATTCAAGATATTGCAGGTGACAGGCAAGGCATTAGGATGACACATGTCCTTTCTGCAAAACCTACAGGAGAAATCACATTGCTACTCATTTAAGCTCACCATAGCATTCATTCCAAAGCCACTAGACTTTCTGAAAATTGCATTGACAGCTTATTGTTTCTTAGTTCATCTTTTTCTTCACTCCTTCCACAATTCTCAGACCCATGTCATGTTCTAAGTGCACTCTCATATTCTCCTACCCCATCTACTTCATCTTTTGCAGGTCTACCCCCCTTATAAATCTGTGCAATAAATATATAAATCCTTTTTTTTTTTCATTTTGTACTTGGAAGACCAAAGACTATCAACAAAGACATTTCTAAACCAGAAATAAAAGACATCCAAATAGGTGAATACAAATCAATACATCAAAATCATGAAATACGTATGGATAAATTGCCCAAGCAAAAAATGTCTCACCCTAAGAACCCCCCAAACAGTTAACATTTGAATTATATATAGGTGCCTTAGGATGTATGGGCTTGGGGTTTAGCTCAGTTGGTAGAGTGCTGCTTTACACTAACTGAGGACATCGGTTTGATCTCCAGCATCCCACCAAAATGGGAGAAGGGCATGGAAACCCTGAAACAATCATCCATTAAAAATCCTATGAAGGTTGCTATGAGTTGAACCCAATTTGACAGCACCTAACAACAGCAACAAAGAATGGATAAAATTAAAACCTCAACATAGCTAGTTCTTTTTGCTCTGCATCGTATTGAGGTTCCTTGTGCTGAATTTCCATCTCAAACCCAATTGAGTAATGCCAATAGAGGCAATGTCAGACAAATGATGGGACAGAAGCACCAGATAAATGAAGTGTCAACAGTTCAAGTACAAGGAATAGCATCCTTAAAAGTGAAAGGATAAGGAAGTGAGTGTTGTGAAAAGCAATGGGAAGGTCAGAGTGCAAAGAATGTAGCTTTTATTCTGGTATATTAAAAAAAAAGACTTGGTTGTTCATTTGCAGCTCTGAGACTTGTTGTCATGATCACCCTGACACCCATGGCTTTAATAACCAAGTATGTAATTTGCAAAGCTGCATTGTCAGTCTTACTGGTCAGCTCCTCCACCAATTTAGAAATTTACCAAGTGTTACTGATTTCCTACTTAAATTATTTCAAATCCAACCCATGCTTTCCTATTACTACATGATTACCATTTCAGTACAGAGTTGGTTATCTTAGTTGTTACAAAAATAACATAATTGGTCTCAGAACTTCCATTTCTTTTCTCACCTCAATTCTTTGCTGTTTTTGTTAGGTGATGTTAAGTCAGGTGTGACTCATAGTGACCCTCACAGGGTTTTCAATGGCTGAGTTTTTCAAGATTGTTTTAGGAGTAGTGCTGGGGATTGAACCTAGGGCCTCAGAAAGTGCAGATCAGTACTCTACGAAATGAGCTGAACTCCAGCCCTACATAGCCATACATTCTAAAATAGACAATGATTGTATTAATGTCCAATTTAAAATTCTTTAGTAGATTTGGTATAATAAAAATCTATTTTTATGTAAGGAAAATGATTCATTAATTTTTTTGTATTTCTGTTGATTTTCATGTCTTTATTATCTCTACATCTCTCAACTTCATTCTTGAAACATGCTCACACACACATGCACACAAATATACACATTTACTCACACATCCAACTGTATTCCTGCATGACTATCAATAGCTAAGTCATTTTTTTCATTTATATTCTCTCTGTAAATTAAATCTTAGTTTCCACTGCCTGGGTGTCCTTTACATCCTCTTTTCAGGCCAAACCCTTAATTATGCTGGAGAGAGCAAGACATTTGTGTCTAAATGTAGAAATGTAGCTTAGGATTTCAAAAGCATCCCTCAGAAATCAAAAACCTCTAGCTTTATGAAAAACTATTGATACTTTTCATATGCACGGGACTCCTTGGCTGTGAATTCAAATGCCTACACTCATGAGAAGTCTCCTAGCTTTCACTGTCCTGGAGCACTGGGGGAAGCAAACATAAAATATCATCAAGTTAAGCTGAATGGTGACTGGTAAAAAGAAATAAATGAAGAGAAAGCAAAATGTTACATCAATAAGTCAACCCTGACTTCAGAAATAATTCTAGGCACAGTGAGATTCCTCCGTATAGCTCTGTTTTTACATGTGTGCCACAATAAAAAACCTAGACAACTTTTAGATTCATATTTAGAATGAAAAACTAAAGCCTTTCGATATCAATAAACAGTTAACTATGTGGCCAAAAATATACTGAGTTATTTTGTAATGGGACACCAGCTATAAAAAATAACAATTTGAGTCACTGTTGAGGTAGCAAATATAATGTAACAGCAGAGACAAGATGACAGTTTGATGTGAAAAAATCCATCAACCCACATGGTTTGTATGACATTGATTCTATGAAGTGGCGCTAACCTATCCATCCTGTGGAAATTTTATGAACTTAGGCAACCAATGCTTTCAACTTTATAGATTGAATGGTTAAAAACGAAAAAAAAAAAAAAAAAGGAGAAGAAGAAGAAAAAAGAAAAGAAATCTGGATTTATTCGATGAGATATCAATTTTACCTCCCATGATTTATTAATGTAACAAGAAAGCTTGATCAAATACCAAATAATTTTGATACAATATTGAGATGAAAAATAAGCGTTAGTGCATCTTCAAAGCAACAGTGGGGCTAGAATATAGGAAATATGCAAAATTCATCTATTTTCCACTAAAAACATCTGGTTTGAAACTTGTCTTACATTTTTCCCTCTAAATTTCAAATGACTAAAAAGTATTTCCATTTGAAATCTCATTCATGATTTAGAAAACAATATGATGAACAGTGTTATTTGGCAGGTATTATACTCCATATTCAGGAAAGAAGAAAAGCACATAATTCTAATTTTAAGAATGAACTACTTATTGTAACAACTGAGGTATAATGCCTTTTGATTGAGAGATCACAAGTACAGACTCTAACAATAGGATTTCTGAAGCCAGAATGCTTTAGTTTGAATCCTGACACTTCTTCCTAATAATCATGTGGTTCTGTACAGATCATTGAGACTCTATATGTGCCCTTTTTACAATTATAAAATGAAAGGAAGTAATAGTACCTTTCTCCTAGGGTAATAAGAGAATTAAATGAGTTAATAACTTATAAGTGCCTGAACACAAGGCCTGGAATTATTGTCTATGATTAATGTGTGTGTAAAAAGATAATAATAATGATTTAGAAAAGATCAGAGAACACAGAGACAGGGCTCTGTGACTTTCTTTGTTGTTGTTGTTAGGTGCCATTGAGTCAGATCTGACTCATAGCGAACCTCATAGGGTTTTTGATGGCTGTTTCGGGATTGCCTTGGGAGTGGATTGCCAGGTCCTTCTCCCATTTTTGCGGTACTGGGAATTGAACTGGGAACCTCAGAGACTGCAGCACAGCGCTCTATCACCTGAGCTAAATCCCAGCCTGTGACTTTCTTTAGTGAAGAATAATTTGAAGAGCCGGGCGGGGTGGCGCATGCCTGTAATCCCAGCAGCTTGGGAGGAAGAGGCAGGAGGATCGCAAATTCAAGACCGGAGGCAGTCTGCGTAACTTCATGAGACCCTTCCTCAAAAGGTAAAAAAAAAAAAAAAAAAAAAATGGGCTCAGGGTGCAGCTCAGTGGTCTAACACTTGCACAGCACGCAAGCTCAAGGCCCTGGGTTCAACCCCCAGTACCACAAAAAAAAAAAATAAGTA
>VMDO01014105.1:0-36101 GCA_007922755.1 Pedetes capensis | reverse complement strand
GAAAAATGAGTAATTTTCCAGGATGATGGGTGGGTAGGCATTCCAGAAATGGAGGGTAAGGTGAGCAAGGGTAAATAGATAAGAGCTTAAAACATAATGGCAAATATTCTGGAGACTTCTGTAAGTAATCCATTTGTTTAGATTAACTGATAACCTTCTCTCTATAAGAAAGATCCCAAGGAATACTCAAAGTACCCTAAATTCTCACTACTTAACCCATGCTTTTTCTAATCTATATTTTCTTTCTCTTACATTTTAAATTATACCTTTTGATGAAACCCAAATGGCAAAATCTGTATTATGATTACATCTTATAAGGAAGACAATATCAAACTGCAATAAGCAATGCCATGAATAAGGGAGGTGGGGGAAATGACCCTTCAATGGATGTGGTGTTGCACATCTGTAATCCCAGAGATTCAGGAGGCAAACTCAAGAGGATCACAAGTTAGAGGCTAAAGGCAGCCTGTGCAACTTAGTGAGACCTTGTCTGTCAAAGTTTGAATATAAACTCTCCTCCGAAGACCCCATGTTTTAACACGGGGTCCCCAGCAGTTTGTGCTGTCCAGAAGGTTGCAAAATTTTTGAAAACAGGTCACAGCTCAGTGGTAGAAAACTTGCAAAGTATGTGGGAGGCCCTGGGTTCAATCCCCTGGTACTGCCAAAAAAAAAAAAAAAAAAAAAAAAAAACCTCAATAAAGGCACTTGAAGGAGGCTTCTGCTGATGGTTCTCCAAAAGATGCCTCCAAATAAAGGAAAATGAGTCACTAGGGGTGGGCCTTTGGAGATTTTTATCCTAAACCTATGGAAAATATCTGAGAAATGAATATCTACATATGTGATTTATGATAAATACAATGTTAATAATGCCTTAGTTTACTTTTTAAGTTATTTATTGCTTTATCAAACATTTTAAATTAAACACTACTACTGCAGAATGAGGGCTGGGATTTAATTCAGTTGGTAGAGCACTGTGTTGCAGTCTCTGAGGTCCCAAGTTCAATTCCCAGCACCGCAAAAATGGGAGAAGGACCTGGCAATCCACTCCCAAGGCAATCCCAAAATAGTCAGCCATTGAAAACCCTATGAGGGTTGCTATGAGTCAGATACCAACTCGACAGCACCTAACAACAACAACTGCAGAATGATTATGAATATAGTTTTAGTTGTAACTTGGTGTAACCTACTTTGGTCTTAATAATTGTGCCTATGAAATTGGTGAAAAGTTAAGACCAGAGACAAGCTAGGTTAGATTATAAAATTTCATTTATGTTTTTCTGAAAGTACTAACCAGAACCTTATAAATACAAAGATTCATGATTAATAATGCTTTCATACTGATCTATAAATATTTTCATTGATTGGCATAGTCCTTTAATTTATATATATTTTTGTAGTATAACTGTGGGTTATCTACAGTTTCTGAAGGATTGTACGAAGTTTAAAGAATGTCTGAGGTAAAACACATATATTTGGGTTTAGGGGCTCTTTTCATAAGATTTTCACCTTTTCCTATCATCCTATACATCCTCAAAATTCAAGGTATACATCACCCACTGTATGAAATTTTCCATGATAGTCAGTGATTCATCTGTTTCCCCATAGTACTGCTGAAGCGTTTCTAGTAAGTCATATTGTAGTAAGTAATATTGTTTAAATTAAAAACCACCCCCATAGATCATGAGCTATTGTAAGAAATTCCCAAATCCTGCAAAATATATTTCAAGACCATATCCCAATTAATGTCCAGCTACGCTGGCCAGATAGCTGGAAAAATACTTTTAAAATACAAAATTTATTATGTTATTCTTCTGTTCAAACATATCATAACATTGTCAGTGTAAAGAAAAATTAAAAATGAACTAGTCACATTTTATTGAATTTGGGTTTAAATATAAAATGCCCTCACTTAGTTTATCGTACAAATATCTTACTCTAACCCTAACTGAAAGATTTCATTTGAATCTGGCTCCTGTTTTTAGTATTGTCCTTTTGTCTCCAGATCTCTGAGCTTTGGTTCATGTATTCTGTTCATGAAGTGGAGGTATTTCCTCTCCACTTCATGCAATTTCCTTGACTCCTCTAGTTGACTCTGAGGTATTTTTCGTATGTGCTCATCTTATGTCAGGAATTAAACTGAACTTAAAAGAAATCTGAGTGTCTGGATGTCAGAGTGTCTGGCTTGCTTAAGACCACAAGCCAGAATGAAAGTTAAGGAGAAGCCTTTGAACACTACTGTGATGCATTAGGGTGAAGAAAGTGCTACCCCTCCCCTTCCCCACACCTCATTCCACTTTCCCAGTGGGATTGCACCAACTGAGGGCCAGGTAGACAGAACAAGCCAAAAAGACATAGGATATTAAGGCCAAAGGAGCCCCAAACAAAATACTGAGTAAAAACTACAAAAAAGTGTCCTCAAGTTTCTCCACCTTGTCTCTCCTTCTTAAAGAGGTCTCAGTACCTGGATATGGTGGCACATGCCTGTAATCCCAGCAACTCTGGAGGAGGAGGCAGAAGGATCACAATTTTGAGGCCAGAGACAGCCTGTATGATTTAGCAACAGCTATCGCAAGACAAAAAATAAAGAAGAGATAGGGGTGCAGCTCAGTGGTAGAAAACTTGCAAAGTATGTGGGAGGCCCTGGGTTCAATCCCCTGGTGCTGCCAAAAAAAAAAAATCTCAACAAAGGCACTTGAAGGAGGCTTCTGCTGATGGTTCTCCAAAAGATGCCTCCAAATAAAGGAAAATGAATGAACTGGAAATGCTAACATTCATAAAGGCATTGGCCAGCCAAAGACACAGAGGTCTGGACTGCGACCAACTTCAGGGACTGCAGTGCACATGTGGTCTGTGGGGAGGGCAGCATTTCCCCATAAGATCTGTTAGGCAATGCTTTTCTAACTGCCTATGTTCAGATCTGAAATATCATACATAGCCCTTTGTTCTGGAGCTGAACTCCTCACTCTTTAGTCCTTACTCCAACATTTCTTACTCTTATTATTTAACTCAAATTTCTTCAGGAAAGAACATCACATCATTCTTTCTCATTATTCTTCCCCAAGTAACATATTAAGACCTCATAGATTCTATTTCCTGTCATTAAATTGTGATTATCTTATATCTATCTATCTATCTATCTATCTATCTATCTATCTATCTATCTATCTATCTATCTCATCTATTTGATGGGGTTAATGTAATATGAACAAAATTTTAAATGCAGTCAACACTTAGTATCCTTGGGAAATTGATTACAAGGCTCTTGTTCTTTGTTGTTGTTAGGTCCTCATAGTGATCCTATGTGCAACAGAATGAAACATATCCAGACACTGTGCCATGTCTGGCACTATGTCAGTGCTTCTCGGTGCTATCCATAGGATTTTCAATGGCTGATTGTTTCAAGATTGCTTTGTCATCTACTTTTGCAGTGCTGAGGATCTAACCCAGGGCCTTAGAGAAAGCAGAGCAGCCCTTAAGGATAACAAAATCTGGGAATGCTAAGGTCCTTTTCATAAAATGATATAATACTTGCATGGAACCTACCCATATACTCCCATGTATTTTAAATCATCTCTAAGCTACCTATAATACCTAATAAAATATACATGCTATGTAAATAATTGGGGCTGGGAATTAGCTCAGTTGGTAGAGCGCAGCTCTGCAGTCTCTGAGGTCCTGAGTTCGATTCCCAGCACCAAAAAAATGGGAGAAGGATGTGGCAATCCACTTCCTAGGCAATTCTGAAACAATCAGTCATTGAAAACCCTATGAGGGTCACTATGAGTCAGGAACGACTCGATGGCACCTAACAACCTAATGTAAATAATTGGCACACACTATTTTCTAAGGAATCATTACAAGAAAGAAAGTCTATACATATTAAGTACAGAACCAATTTTTTATCCAATATTTTCAGTCAGTAGTTGGTTAAATTCAAAGATGTGGAACACACACATATAGAGAGTTGAGTACACTTTGAATAGAGTAAGTTTCCAATAACTGTCTTTAGTCATAAGTATTCCCCAGGAAACACATATATTTTAAGTATTGGAGAATAAGATGACATAGTGGATTTAGGAAGGAGAGGAGGAATAAAAATCACAGATGTATATTTCACTTACTTAAGCAGTGTCTTACTGCTTATTGAAATTTTGATAGTCAATATGTTGAGTCAATAAATTATTAGAAAGTATTTCCTTCTCACTGCATAACTGTTTAGTTTTAAATATGCCTGACATCAAATATTACTGGATTAAAATTTGGGAAAAAGATAATATTTTTTGATGTATAAAAAGAAGACAATGCAAGAAAAAAGGTATCATATTTTTGTAAATTATATTAATGCTTTCAGGTAAATTGTCATAGACAATGGGAATCGCCAATACGGAATCTAAGCTGGTTTACCATATCCAGATATCAATTTAAAAATAGCTACTCAAAAGGAAAAGTAATATTTTATTGTAATCAGTAAAAATAAAGGTGTTTTGTTTCTTTGTGTTCTGACACTAAGTTGCTTTACTCTATTTATATAAATAATTCACTAATTTATCTGTCTAACATTTGCTTTCCCATTAGTTCCATTGCCAACAGGCACTAAAGAGACACAAGAAGTACTTTGATTGCAAATTTAATTATACACCACATTAATCATATAAAAAAGGAAAAATTGACAGCCTATACTGATTTTTTTGATGTAGAGAGATTTCACATGACAACTAATTAACCACATACATTTCTTAATCCATTGAATTAAAGGATTATTTTACTAAATTGAACAAATTGAGATGTTTTGGGGATGAATTAGAGAACAGCTTTTATTTATGTAAAGACATTTATGGATGTTTATTACATGTGTAGATGTTTCATATAGGCAATATTTTTTAGGTGATACTGGAAGGTTGAACCCAGGTCCTTGCACACACTTTGCAAGTGTCCTGCAACTGAGCTGCACTTCCAGCTCATATTTCACTTTTTATCTTGAGACAAGTTCTCACTAAATTACAGAGGCCACCTCTGGCCTAAACTCTCAATCCTCCTGGCTCCACCTCCCAAGTCCCTGGGATGACAGATGTGCACCACTGTGCCTAATTGCTTTATTCTTAATTGAACAATGTCTGTAATATTTAAATGAAGAATTTCAAGTTCGTTCTCTATTGGTCACACTATGATCTTATATATATTATTCAGTGCCTTAAAATCTCTAAAGAAAGTAGGACATTTTCTCAGACTTAGTATTTTTATTGATTCAATTGTATGTGGTTTTATTTTATTTTTAATAAAATGGTTACAGAAATTCAGATAATATGTTTTGTTTTACAATAACGTACATGGTCATTTACTGAAATCAAAACTTTCTCATCTGTGTATATATGACTGTGACATTTTTATGGGCATCTCTTTTTTGTTACAATCTCCAAAGAAGAAGGACAGGCACAGTGGAGCACCCTGTAATCCCAGCAACTCAGGAGGCAGAGGCAGGAGGACTGCAAATTAAAGGGCAGAGACAGGCTGCATAACTTAGTGACACCCTGTTTCAAGATAAAAAGCAAGTGGGTTGGGTTGCAGCAGCTCAGTGGCAGAACACTTGCAAACTAGAAGCCAGGCACTGGATTTAAAAATAAACAACAAAGAAAACTTAATCTCCAGATGATCATGTGGTAGGTGCTTAATGAATTCTGGTGTACAGATTTGATACAGTGTATATTTCTTGTTTGTCTAAAAATGTCCCTTTTAGTGACGCCATGCTGTTCTCAATGACTATCACAGATTTAGATTTATAGGTGATATCAGCTAAAATTCTAACTCAGAGCCAAGCTTTTTGTTGTTGTTGCTGTTGCTGTTGTTGTTGTTGTTGTTGTTGTTGTTGTTGATGTTCTTAACTTATTGGAAGCCTGCAGCCGTAGCCCTGTGGCATCCAATCCCCTCAGATCTCGGAAGCTAAGCAGGGTCTGGCCAGGTTAGTACTTGGATGGGAGACTGCCAGGGAACACCAAGTACTGCAAACTTGGGAGACAGACCTGGAAACCCACTCCCAAAAGTCAATCTGCCATTGAAAACCCTATGAACAGCAGAGAAGCACTGACAATAATGTTTTGCCTGTTGTAAGTAGGGTCGCTCTGAGTCGGATACCGACTCAACGGCACCTAACAACAACAACAACAATAACTTATTGGAGGTTAGAGCTTGATTCATCCTCATAAATATTGAACTTATCTGTATTTCCTTTATTGAAATTGCCTGAGTAGTTCAGAGAAAAACTAACAAATCGATGTAATTCTTAAAGAATCAAAACTACAAAAAATAGTCTTGTCAATTTGTCATAATATTTTTAGAAGATCCTTTTAAGAGCTGAATTATTTCAAACTAACTTTATGATGGATGAAATAGGCACATCAAATGAAGTACGTAATTTTTCCCCTTTGAAAGAAATTCCTTTTAAGTTTTATTTTTTAGTGAGAAGAAACACAAGTAAACACAAACTACATCTATCAGTTCAGCCTTCTGAAAAATTAAACCAAAGATACTTAGAAAATCATTTTAAAGATCAGGAATGTGTAAGATCAGATTCCAAGGGAATCTCTACTTGATTTGACACTAAAAGGCAATTAAGTTACAGGTAGTATTACTTCTATGAATAGTTGGAAGTGATTAGAATTTCCCACTTTGATTTGTGACAAAAAAAAATGGGAGAAAGACAGACAGAGAGAGAGAGAGAGAGAGAGAGAGAGAGAGAGAGAGAGAAACTATGCCTGCGGTACAGCAAGTGGGAATCCGTGATGATATTTCAGGTATTTTTCAGGTATTTAAAAGAGATATGCTCTGGTTAGTGCTCATGCTGAACGGGTTTTCAAAAACTAGTTTTGATATTACCTCTCTCTATGGAAAACTTCAAGCAAAGTATGTTTACTAATTCATTTTTACAACAGTGGAAAGAAGAATCTCTTTTTACTACATAGGAATATAGAGATTGTTCTTCCCTTTAAAGTTTAAATTTCTGGCTTTGTAGTTTCCTGTTCTCTTGTGTACTCATCTCTTTGGCAAAATAATTTCCTGAAACCACATTTAGACATCAGAAATACTCTGGTATTCTTTTGCTAAATGCCATTATACCACGAGGGCAAAATTATACTCAAATTGTTTAAGTAACAGGTATATCTTCTCTATCTGTCCAAGTACCATTGAGTGACCTGAATAATCTCAGAGTCTTTCAATAATGTAGAGCATATGTGGATTATTCCTTAAATCAGTTTGCATTCTTTGCTAATTTATATAGATATAGACCCCAGTTTCTTCCTGAGTCCATCACTTAACTTTGATTTGTTTTTGTTTTTGATTTTTTCCTCTAAAAGTCTCAGAAAAGCCAACACCATCCTGAAAATGAGTTGTGATCTAACTAGAGAATTGCTGGCCTAAGTAACTCTGGAAATAAACTGAGTTTTTAAAGTGAAAAGAAAGTATTCACAAACACTATGCTCTAGTTGTTAAAGTGATTTCTGTTATGAGTGTGGGTTAACACTTCTGATATCGCTATACATGTATATTAGGATTAAACAAATAAATAGATGACAGATGCAAAGAGCCAGGATCTCCCTCTACAAATAAGTGAGAGGAATAGGCTAGATTGAACCATGTGGTAATGAATTAGAGTGGGAGGCATCAGTGGGAACTCCTGTTTAGCCAAATATAGGCATAGGCTGTGAGATATACAAATATTTGTAGAAATGTGTATATGTGTACATGGAAATTAATCTATGCACATGTATTCCTTAATTAGGTCAGCTGAGAAGATCTAGAAACAATGACACCTCTGTAGCATACCAATAAAAAAAAGACAGGAGGGAAGAGAGAGAGTGTAAAACAGAGAGAATTTGATTTAATCCAAAATATACAATACAAATCTATGAATCCATACTGATTTAAGTAAATAAATAATTAATACATGAGAATAGAAAATTTTCAGTTGCAGAAAATTCCAAATAATTTATGAAGATATTCTACCCTAAAGGATGTGGAGCATAATTCTACATTCCTTAAGCATGGGATGAAAGGAGTGATTTATCAGATTCCTGTAGAGAGGTAATAGAAAGGATATCTGTACAGGAGAAAAAGCTAACACTATCACAGCAAGGCAGCAATGCCAACATCAACAGTGATAAGTCATGTTGAAAGTACACACCACTGATATGATAAAATAGTACTTTACCTCTGTGGTCTTTCATCCAAAGACCCATACCCCACTTTTTTCATGACAAACATTCCTCAAAACTATGAAGTTTATCAAAGACACAAGGAAATTTTGACAAATTGTCATAACAATGTTAAATCTAAGGAGACATGATGATTAAATGTGATGTGTACCCTGGGTAATATCCTGGATGATATACTGAAAAAGAGAAGATGATTTTAAATAAAACCTAAGGATATCCAAAAATAATTTAGGAGTCAGGGGAATCCCTGGATGGAATGCAGAGTAGGATAAATGTGACAGTGTGGGGTCTTATGTGGCCAGATGAAGCACTTACCAGGTAAGAGCTACATCATTGCCTGGCTTGCCTGGCACCCACCTTGAGTAGCAATGTAATGAGATTGCACGGAACAACTCATTCGTGGGTCAATTAGGAATTTTTCAAAAATATCAAACTTTAAACTCCATATTTGACTCCGTATTACTTTGACTCCATATTACTTGTTAAAAGTTTAACTTTCATTTTTTTTCTTGCAAATTAAAAAAGGCCCTAGAAAAATTACACATATGTGAAAAATGTTTTTAATTCAGTGATACTTCTCTAAACATTTCCCCTTTTTTGTATATCATTCTTTTTCCTATCAACAGATAATGAATTGCTACCTAGAATAAATACAATAGGAATTTCTTTTCCTAATATTTATTCTACTCTATGAGTCTGAGGGGCCGGGATTTAGCTCAGTTGGTAGAGCGCTGCGCTGCAGTCTCTGAGGTCCCAAGTTCAATTCCCAGCACTGCAAAAAATGGGAGAAGGGCCTGGCAATCCACTCCCAAGGCAATCCCGAAACAGTCCGCCATTGAAAACCCTATGAGGGTCGCTATGAGTCGGATACCGACTCCACGGCACCTAACAACAACAACAACAACAACCTTAAAGTACGGGGCTGGGATTTAGCTCAGATGGTAGAGCGCTGCGCTGCAGTCTCTGAGGTCCTGAGTTCGATTCCCAGCACCACAAAAATGGGAGAAGGACCTGGCAATCCACTCCCAAGGCAATCCTGAAACAGTCCGCCATTGAAAACCCTATGAGGGTCGCTATGAGTCGGATACCGACTCGACGGCACCTAACAACAACAACATGAGTCTGAAGTGTTTTCGTGTTCCCTCTGACACCTCTTTTCATGTTTCTTAAATACCGATGTTCTCTGTTATAATAAAATCACACTTCATCTTCTTCTCTTTTCATGGTTCTCTTCCCTAAACCCAATATTTAATAATTCCCTCTGATTAAGTAACCACCAATAAGCTCCTGGCTTCAAATCCCTATCAACAGCACAAATGTTTTCCCTGACCTCTAGACTTCTTTAAACAGCATATCTACTGAAGATGTCTTTGGAAACTATTAAAGTTTCTTAAATATCTTTTCATTTTGTTGATGGAAACTCCCACAGTAAACAGGTTCTTTTCTACCAAATAAATAATATCTTTACTTATAGAACTAAAATGGAACTTAGCTAGAACATTTATTTTCTTGAATACCCTGGAAGAGAAAGGGGGTCATAATCAGTAATATCCATTAAGAAATACACTCTGTTAAAATTATTTTGGTATTACATAATGATTTGTCTCCTTTTGAAATGATCTTGGAATATAGATAATAGTTTAGCATTTTTTAAAACTCAGCACTTTCTTATCTTAACCATATAATATTTTCCAGGGCTATCACACAGCATAAAGTCTATGACTATAAAAGAGGTTCTGTAGAACATACTCTAGAGTACAGTCTTAAATTGTCCTTTGGAAAGACCTCCCTAGAGAAATGGATTAATCTCTAGTGTTTCTGTTGTTCTTCAGTTTGTTCTGAAACCACTAAGCAAAATCTTTGATATTTTGATTTTAAAAAAATGGCTGGAAGCCAGTAAGGAAAAACACTGGGTCCTGCTGTTGTTTAACTGAAGACTCAAGTGGACTTTGCTTCTGTCATTTCTTATGATAAGAGCTCTGCCTATTTAATGAAACAAGATTAGGAACAATAAAAGTTTAAATAAACATTTAATTATCAAAAAAATGAAAAATAAACTACAAGTGAAAATATAGAAAAATAGACTACATGATGGATAGAAGGAAAGGGATGGGGGAGGAAGGTCAAGAAAGGGAAATAGAGAAGGAGAATATAAGTTGTAAGATGATATGCATGTCTAAAATGTCATAATGAAAGTCATTAAGTTGTACACTAAAAAAATTACCAGTAAAAATATTGGGAAAAAAGAAAAATAGCCTGCATAAAATAAGTTATTTTAAATTAATCTAAGGTTTATTATTATTATTATTATTATTGTTATTATTATTATTATTGGTACTGAGGGATTGGACCCAGGGTGCTGTACCACTGAGCCAAACCCCTGGCTCTTTAGTTCTATTTTTCATGTTTGCAGTGGAATTTCCCTAAGTAGTACAGGCTACCTTTGGCCTTGACCTCATTGTCCTCTTGCCTCGGCCTCCCAAGTCTGAGATTAAAGGCATGTGCCATGGCACCTGGTAAATAAACAGTTTTTAATCTGGTTTTATTTTATTGCTTTATTTGTTGGTTATTTGGTTTTTATGGGAACTTACACTATGAAATATGATTTTACATGACTTTTATTGTAAAGGTAACAGTGGGGAGAAACTGAAACCCATAACAAAAAAAGAAAAAGAAAAGGAAAACATGAATAAAAAAAGAATATCATGGGCTCATAACGCAATCTTTTCTTTTCGATTTCTCATGTGGTTTTCATTTGTAGATACTGGTACTTGCAAAATAGAGGAAGATTGTTAGAATTAACTTTCTACAAAACCAGTTGCTTCTTCCTGCTACTGCCACACAACAACTGCACGTCACAAAAATCAATGCCTGAGATTTTTTTTTGATTATTCGTTTCATATTTTGCCAAATGTTTCCAAATTCCTAACCTTAGGGGAATGAATAGGAGCAAAATATCAAAACTAATGAGATCAACTAGGATATTGATCATATTTGAAGCATGTATAAATAGGCTCATGCAAATAATTTCACACTAAAGCTAGATCCAATAATTTAGTAGTATAAATAAGCAAAAACAAACTTAAAATCTCACATAAAAATATTATTCCTCTTAAAGGGGACAAACTCATATGCTTGTTATTGTAAAGCCCCTCCTAGAATAAACCCCACAAGAAACAAAATTCAAATTAATGTACCTAGGAAATGTAGTATTAGTTTTCCCCCTATAATTCCTATGGAAATTTGAAGGGAAAAATAATGAAAAGGAACAAGGTAAAGAGTAAGAACAGAAAGGGAACATTTATACCATGTGTCAGGGGTCCCCAGACCCCAGGCCACCAACCTTACTGGTCTATTGCTTGAATCATCCTGAAACCACACCTCTCCTGGGTCTGGGGGAAAATTGTATTCCATAAAACAGATCCCCACTGCCAAAAAGATAGGCGATCACTACTATACGCTACACAATTTAGGCAGATATGGGAGTTACTTCTGAATATAACACCACTTTGGGCTACTCCTAAAAACTGAGGAAAATCAGAGCCATCAGGTAGATGTTATTGAACAAGTAATACCTTATGTTTTCTATTCTCAAAGATTTTCAAAATGTAAAATGGGACAGGCAGTTAAATAGAAAGAAAGCAAAGCAATTAGGTTTCCTGTCACCAGGTTTCCAGAGTAGTAATATTTATTTAAATTTAGATGAAATAACTTTAACTTGTGAATAACAAAGAACTGTTTATCTGTATCTTTCAGGTTTGGACAATGCAGGTTTATATATAATTAGAAAACAATTGAAATAAATATACAATACTGTTTTTAAAAAAGTCATAGTTCTTTTATCCTTATTGGAGATCTCAGTATCTAATGTTTAAATTGTTTCATTTATTACTTTCAAATGCTAGCTTCTTCCAGGCCAAAATCGAGAAGCCCAGATCCTATCTGTACCTTTATCTCCACACAAAGATCATAAGTCCTGTCCTGAGCAATGAACATGATTGTTGAAATGATATCAAAAGAGAACAAAAGCTCTCTTGATGATCAAACTCCTTAAATTAACTTTTAATCTAAATTTCTATATTAATTTTTCGGATATTCAGAAAAAAAATGTGACATTCTGGCCATATGACAGGCACTGTGCCACCTACTGAAGGCAATGTAGCAAGAAATGAAAAAGACTCCCTGACCTTCCCGGAGAAACTGACAGTGTAATGAGGAGGATTCAGGCATGGAACCACTCACACAAATTAGTAAGAGGTTCTTAAGCTTAAGGGCTGGGGTTTAGCTCATTTGGTAGAGCACTGCGCTGCAGTCTCTGAGATCCCGAGTTCGATTCCCAGCACCGCAAAAATGGGAGAAGGATGTGGCAACCCACTCCCAAGGCAATCCCGAAACAATCTGCCATTGCAAACCTTATGAGGGTTGCTATGAGTCAGACACGACTCGACGGCACCTAACAACAACTTAAGCTTAAGTTATTACAAAAGCCTTTATCTAACATATTCTAGAGGGCAAGGAAGACTTGCTTGATGAAGTAACGTTTGGGCTTCCTCCTGAAGTGTAAATGGGATTGAGTTAGGGAAAGAGAGGGAGGACATTTGTCTTGCCTCTCTGCTTTATAAAGGAAGAAATTCTTTTAATGGAGACCAAGTCCACTCCCAGTTCAAAATGGTTGTTATTGTTGTTAGGTGCCATCAAGTCTGGTTCGATTCATAGTGATTCTATATACTCATTAATAGGGTTATCAATGGCTGATGGTTTCATGATTGTTTTGGGAGTGGGCTGCTAATTCCATCTCCCATTTCTGTGATGCTGGGGATCAAACCCAGGGACTCAAAGAGTGCAGAGCACCACTCTACCAACTGAGCTAAACCACAGCCCCATTTGCAGATAAAATATGCATTTTAAATGTTCTTGAGAGACATCACAAAAGAGATTTTAATCATAGTTGAAAAACTAATCAATGATTGATATTTAATACTTTGTTGTTGTTGTTGTTGTTAGGAGCTGTCGAGTCGTGTCTGACTCATAGCGACCCTCATAGGGTTTTCAATGGCAGATTGTTTCCGGATTGCCTTGGGAGTGGGTTGCCACATCCTTCTCCCATTTTTGCGGTGCTGGGAATCGAACTCGGGACCTCAGAGACTGCAGAGCGGTGCTCTACCAACTGAGCTAAATCCCAGCCCACATTTAATACGTTAGAAAGAAAAAAATCAGATTTTAGAGGCAGAGTCTAGAATAAAAGATAGAACCCTAGGCTACCAGCTGAGAAAAATAAAATATGATGAGAAAGAGGGAAAGATACAAACTCAACTGAGTTCCTGTCATTAAGCACACTGAGTAATGCATTGTGTTGAGGATATTCACACATCAGATCTGCTTTCTTAGATCTCAAGTATCCTAGAATCTATTTATAAGACTGTTCAATGGACACACACTGTTCAAACATTAAGATAAATTCAAAGCAAGAGATGTGAGCAAGATGACCAGAGGGAAAAAAAATACCTCACTTGGTTCAGGAGTTTAAAGAAGACTCCTAGAGCAGAGATGATCTCAGAGAGGCTTTCACGTAGGTGCTGGAGATGCTTATGAATAAAACTTCCTAGTTCAGGTTTTCCTAGTAGTGGCCAAAATGTACTTTCTAATTTTTTATTTTATTTTATTTTATTATTTTTACTTAATTTTCTAGAAGTCTCTATAAGTACTTGTTACTTGGTACCAAAGAAGAACTAGTTTTTCTGCAGAGCACTCAAATTCTGTCTGGTTTGCAGCCCAGACAAAGGATGTGCCTTGGTGCTCATGGGTTTAAGGTCCAGGAATGCCTGGCATTGGTAAATATCCCCATCCAAGGCTGTATGTAGATTTTTACTGTAGACTATTTCAAATGGTTGGTACAAACTTCAGTGTAAAAGTGTTGTGCTGTAGTGAAATTTTGGCTTCTTTCTTAATTCTATTAGTAATATTTGTACAACCATCAATAGCATAGCTTTGAGAAACCTTAAACACATATTCCCTTTTTTCTTTTTTATTAAGTTCCATATATTAAACCAAATATATTTTCAGTAAAACGTGTTTATGGGGGAATGACTCTTCCTCAAAATTTATAACTTGTACTATAGTCTGAAATTTCACAAATTTTAAATATTCATTCACCAACATGTACCTATTTATTTAGCACACGTGGACAAGATGACTAATATCTACCTAAAACTATTTTGAGTTTTCTCAGAGCCTTGCATGTGCTAGGCAAGTACTCTTCCGCTGAGCTATATCTGTAGCCCCCCTTTTTCTTTTTTATCTGGAGATAAGATCTCTTTAAATGCACAGGTTGCTGATGGCCTTGAACTTATGATCCTCTTGCCTCAGCTTCCCAAATTGCTGGGATCACAGGTGTGCACCACAGCACCCAGCTATAGTAATTTTTTACCCCAGTACTGGGGAATTGAACTCAGGGCTCTCCAACACTGAGCTACACTCTCAGCCTCCTTTTTTGTTTGTTTGTTTTTCTATTCTGAGGTAGAGTCTTGCTAAATTGTGCAGGCTGCCTCTGGCTTTGAACTCATGATCTTCCTGCCTCAATCTCCAGATTTGCTAGGATTACAAGGCATGCACCATAGTACTTAGCTATAGTAAATATTCTTTATATACGTGTAAAAATAAACTTTCAGGCTCTTTTTCTCACCAGTAAATTTGGATACTATTACTACTACTATTATAAATAGTACTTGTTTTGCTATTAAGATGCATGCTTAAATACTTTTTCAAAGAATAGTTAGCACATGAACATGCCAAGATTTAGGGTAAGGACTCTTGGGGTAAAGGAAAACATGTAAGCAACAAATAATAAGCAAGTATTGGACATGAAAGGGGTGCCATAATGTAGGACACAGATTGGGGAGATAACGAGGTGAGTTGGGAGATAATTTTTATATCAATCAGAACATTTTTAATTAATTTTGTGGACAATTAGTAAATTAGTTTTTTTGTATTGTTTTTTATTTTTGTTTTTGTTTAGTAGAGTGCATATTATGCTTAGTGTTGAAAAATGACCTTTTAAGCTGGGTGCAGTGACTCACACCTGTAATTATGATGATATGGGAGGGTGATGAAGAAGCTCACCAATTCCAGGCCAGAGTCAGCCAGCACAAGTTATCGATTTCCTGTCTCAAAAGAAAAAGGAAAAAAAAAAAAAAAAAAGGAGCTGAAGGTGCAGCTCAATAGTAGAGCATTTGCCTGGCCTGTTCAAGGTCCTGGGTTCAACATCATCAGTAATGGGGGGGGGGGGGAAGAAATGGTTTCTTAACTTCTTAACTTGGCTAAAAGTAATACAAGCCCAGCACTGCAGAGCATGCCTGTAATTCCAGCTGCTCTGGAGGGTAAGGCAGGATGATCACTGGTTTGATGCCAGAGGGAGCCTGCACAGTTTAGTGAGGTTGTGTCTGAAAATGAAAAATACAAAAGGGGTGGGGTGCAGCTCAGTGGTAGAGCACTTGCCCAGTGTGCATGAAATGCTGGATTCAACTTGCACTACTGAAAATAAATACAAATTTAAATTGCATTAGATTCCCACTAAAGTAGCAACATAAATAATAATGAATATGATTTAGCAGTAGAGTATTGCTCTGTACTCTTTGAGGACCCAGGTTTGATACCCAGCACCGCAAAAATGGGAGAAGGACCTGGTAATCCACTCCTTAAGCAATCCCAAAATAATCACCTTGAAAACTCTGTGAAGGTCTCTATGAGTCAGACCCAATTACAACCTCAACCACAACAATTAGCTAAAAATATCACATCTTCAGATTAAGGATACTACCTTGTACTTTTTAAAATATTCCATTCTTTGGTGTAAATTTTCCTAAATTTTAACTATAAAACTTACTTTTTAATGACATAACTTTAAGATGTGAACTCTAATGAATGAAAATCCTATGACATGTAAGAAAGACTTGAAATATCAAAACAAAACAATAACAGTCACAAAAAGTCTGTATATCTAAAAAGGAAAAAAAAACAGCAATTTTGCAGACATGTGTTTGATCTGAGCATTTTTTCAACTATTTTGCTAAATCCATAGTATTTGAGTTTTCATGTAAAATATACCATGTGTTTGGTCTTTCAAAAATGTGTTCTATTAAAAATAACAGAAACAAAACCTATCAATATATTGTGAGGTCAGCTTGTCCAACTTTATCATTCCCTTGGAATTTAATGAAAGCACACACACAGTATTGTTGTTTTTCTTGTCTCAACTAAGAGTGTAAATAGCCAAAGGGGAGAAAAAATTTATAAGAGGCACCAAAGTTAAAATATAATATGGTTCTAAATTTGTGATGACTTTCTAGTGAAATCTGTCACCTGAATCCCCAAAGAAATGCCCAGATACCTTTCCTTGCAGCTCATGTGTTAAATGGGAGAAATAAAAGAAGGGGAGTTGTTTACTCAGAATAGCTTTAGCACTGTTTCCCAAATTTTTGTGTGTGTGTATAAGAAGAACCTGAAAAACTTGTTAAATGCTCCATTCTTAGCTCCCTAAATGATTCTGACTTGATGGCAGGCTAATGTTAAGAAATGCTGTCAAAGCCATGCAAATAGCCAGGACTTTAACCTTCCTGCAAGCTAAGGGCTATTTCCTAATCCTTTATCTCTGTTAACTAGCTCCATTCTGGGATTCTTCTTAATGTTTATTTGGTAATAACAATAATGATTATAACATATTTAGCAGTTTATGTGCCCATCACTGTTCTAGGCACTTCATATACTTTGGCTCTTTTAATTCCTAAAACAATTCTGTAATGCAGATACCATTATCATTCCTAGTTAATAAATGAGGTAATACAAGCTAAAACAGGTGAAATAATCTGTCAAACGTCATAACCTAGTAAGTGACAAAGCAAGAATTCCAGCCCAATTGATCTGAATTAACATGAATTCTGATTGATGGTGCTGTTTTGAGAAGAGCCAATAAAATCAAAGTAGAAAATTGGAGAAGAAAAGACAGCTGGTAATTACCTTTGTCTATCTTATATCAATTTTCTGCCTCTCCATTCTCAGAATCTCTTGCCATCTGTCTTCCTGATACCTTTAGTCAAAGGCATACCTGTGGGAGTTTGTGGAGCAAGAGAAGAGAGAACCCAGAGTATTCTCTCCGTTTAGGCAGCATCCCTAAAATGATTGCCTCACATCTATGGTCCTGCTCCCATCTGGCACCCTTACTATGCATCAAGTCTTCATTGTGTGGCACCAAAGTTTGGTCTCTGAAAATATCACCTAGTCCTTTTATTCTTCCTGTATTAGGTTGCAGATTCCTGTGGTTACAAATCATTATGTTCCCTCAAATTCCCAGGTTGGCCTTTCAGTTTTTCTAATTGTAAGTGGTTTCTGTATTGGCTGTATTGAACTATCTAGTGTGATCTCTGTTTCCTAATGAGAAACAGACATTACAGAAGGTAATATGGTATAGTAAAAATAAAAATTAGATTAAGAAAATAAAACTTAAAACAATAAACTGACCAAGAAATGATAGCAAACATAACTTTATATTTTAGAGTACCTAAGATATGAAAAGTTATTCCTTTGTAACACTTGCTAACTATCCCTTAAAAATAAGAATGTTGTTGTTAGGTGCCATCAAGTCAAGTTCCACTCATAGCAACCCTATGTACAACAGAACCAAACACTCCCCAACACTGTGCCATGCCCAGCACTATGTCAGTACATCTCTGCTGTTCATAAGGTTGTCAATAGATGATTGTTTCACAATTGTTTTAGGAGCAAGCTTCCAGGTGCTTCTCCTGTTTTTGTTGTGCTGAGGATCAAACTCAGGACTTCAGAGCATGCAGGGCAGCATTCTACCAACTGAGCTAAACCCTCACCACCCCCAAAATAAGAATAGATGCATAAATTTAAAATATCAATCATTTATAAAAACAAAAAAAATCCTGCCTTCTCAGATTTCACCAAGCTCTTCTCTTCAAGTCCCTCATTTTCAGTGGATACCTGAAAATGCAGATAGCACTTTTTGTATACTGTTTTTCCTATATTTTTGATGAAGTTTGTCATAAATTAGGCATAGTAGGAGATCATCAATAACTCATAAAACTTTTCGTATACTGTTTTTCCTATATTTTTGATGAAGTTTGTCATAAATTAGGCATAGTAGGAGATCAGCAATAACTCATAATATAATAGAAAAACCATAATAATATGCTGCAATAAAAGCCAGGTGAATATTGTCTCTCTCTCAAAATATCTAATTGTACTACATTCAGTCTGTTTCTTGTGATGATGTAACATCATACAATACTTGCATGATGACAAGGCATAAGATGAATGACATAGACATGTGACAGAGTTCTTGAACATAAGAGCTGTCATACTGTGACAGTTGTCTTGATAATTAAAAAGGCTACCAAGCAACTGGCAGGTAGTGTATACTGTGTGAATACAGTGGCAATAGTGAAGATTCAGATCCCAAAGTGGGAAAGAGCAGGATACCACAAGATGGCATTAGATTTCATCATACTATTCAAAATGTTCTACAGTTTAAAACTTATGCATTGCTTAATACTGGAATTTTCCATTCAGTATTTTTTGGAATAAGTTTGACTGTGGATAACTGAAACTAAAGAAGATGAAACTGTGAATTAGGAGAAAATATTATATTTTCTCCTTAGTTTAAGTAAATTTAGTAAAACATAGTTGACAGACCATAAGCCTATAGAAATGCAGTTCATTTGAATTTCCTTTTACAACCACTTCTCAAAGTAGTCTTCTTGGAAGAGCCTTCAGGTTGGTGGATGTCTGGGAAAGAAATATTTTGCAGTCAAATCCATTTTAGCATAGTAGAGAATGAAAGTTTGTACTGGAGATTCATGATGCACGCTAGCAAGACTCTGAACCTATAGCAAAAACTATTTGCTTACTTGTTAAATGAGACGTGTATTTACTTAATTGAAGACATTTTGGTTTCAAAATATATTCTAAAAATAAAATAATTTTTAAAAGTAGGAGGAGAGCCAGAGTAAGAAGGTGGAGAAGACCTTTCAGTGACTATCACTCCAAATCCATCAACTTGAACAACTATTCACACAGCAAAATATCTTCATAAGAGCTAAGGAAACAAGATAAGGGATGGCAGTACTTGGTTTGGGCATAAATATAAGAAAATATGTTTTAATTTGAGAGAAACTCATTTGTCAATTTTTGCTTCTATTTCCTGTGTTTTGGGAATCCTATGTATAATATCCTTGCCTGTATCAATAGCTTAACGAGTTTTCACTATATTTTCCTTTAGCAGCCTTGGAGTTTTAGATCTTTCATTAAGGTCCTTGATCCATTTTCAGTTGACTTTTGTACAGGGTGTGAGAGAAGGGGATCAGGCTTCAGACTTCTGCAAATGGAAATCTAGTTTTCCCAGCATAGCTTCTTAAAGAGGCTGTCTTTCCTCCAGTGTATGTTTTGACACCTTTGTTGAATGGTTGCCTATATATGCATGGATTTATTTCTGGGTTTTCTATTCTTTTCACTCACCTACGTAGCTGACTTAACGGCAATATCATGTTTTTATTGCTATGGCTCTAATGTTGTTGTTGTTAGGTACTATTGAGTCAGGTGTGACTCATAGTAACTCTATGTACAACAGAATGAAACAATTCCTGACACTGTGCCATGCCTGGCACTGTCAGTGTCCTTCTTTTATTCATAGGGTTTCCTATGGCGCATTGTTTGGGGATTGTTTTGGGGAGTGGGTTGCCAGGTCCTCCTCCCATTTATCAGTTCTGGATTTCTAACTCAGGGTTTCAGAGTGCAGAGAAACACTCTACCCACTAAGCTAAACCCCAGCCCCTATGGCTCTAATAGTATGTCTTAAAATCAAATATTTTTATAGCCCTCTCTTTGCTCTTTTTTTCAAGTTTACTTTGGTTATTTGCTTCCATGTGAGTTTTGGAATCATTTTTTCTAGTTTTGTGAAGAAGTTCATTGGTATTTTGATGGGGATTGCACTGTGTCTGTAGATCACTCTGGGTAGTATGGACACTTTCATGATATTAATTCTTCCAATCCATGATCATGGGAGGTCTTTCCATCTTCTAGTGTCATTTACAATTTTCACTCAGTGTTTTATAATTTTCATTATAGAAGTCTTTTATATCTTTAGTTAAGTTTATTCCTAGGTGTCTCATTTTTCTTCTGGCTCCTATGAATGGATCGCTTTCATGATTTCTTTCTCAGAAAATTCATTATTGATATAGAAAAAAGCTAATGATTTTTGAATGTTGATTTTGTATCCTGCTACTTTACTGCATTAATTTTTCAGGTCTAATAGAATTTTTCTGGACTCTTTAGATATTTTTATGTATGCCCATGTTTACTGCAGCACTATTCACAAAGGCTAAGACATAGAATCAGCCTAGGTGTCCATCAGCAGATGAACGGATTTAAAAAACTATTATGCATACACAATGAAGTATTATTCTGTTAAATGCAGGAAAATGGATGGAATTTTGGGACAACATGTTAAGTATAATAAACCAGACACAGAAAGACAAGTTTTGTGTGTTTTGTATAATATGTGTAAGATTTAAAAAATTAAAAATATGAAAAATAAATAAATAAAAATAAAAATAATTGAAAGCAGAAAAGGGGTTACTGGGGACTGGGAGGGATCTAGACCAGGTGGAGGATGAGAGATGGGATGGAGATCTATTAGGAGACATGCTAATAGCCATGATCAATGCCTGAGATATGCATGCATAGAAATATTCAGGGGGATCTCATTAGTTTTTACAATTAATATTTGTTAATAATCACAATAAAAACAAATAAGGCATTGAAGGAGGCAAGAATGAGGAAGCTGCCTATTTGTCCTCCCCCAACTCTAAACAGTGAACGGTGAAGAAAGACACCACCCCCTTGGTGGAAAGAAAGGGAATTAAATGCAGGTCTTAGACATGGTGCTCAGCAAGAGGCTGGCCTCAGTGAAACCCAGTACCCAGCCAAGCCCTGCCATCCCTCCTTTAGCTCAGGGCCTAGGCATGGAGGCTTTGGACCCACTCTGGAACCAGGTATGAATCAGTGACTCCAGAAGGATGGACTATATGCCACTTATAAGAAACTCGGTTTACCTGTAAGTACATACAGAGACTGGAAGTGAAGGGATGGAGAAAGACATTCCATGCAAACAGAATCCAGACTGGAGGGAGACCACTGTTGTTTTTTGTTGTTAGGTGCTTTTGGAATTGGGCCCAACTCATAGTGACCCAAAGTACAACAGAATGAAACACTACCCAACACTGTTCTATACACAAGATCTTTTCATGCTTGAGCTCATTGTTGCAGGCACTGTGTTTTTTCTCAGTTTGAGTCATGCCACATCAGCGAATGGGGGTCCCAAGGACTCTACTACATTCCCATCATTGAGGTTGGCTCTACTTTGAGGTAGCAACTCTTCTCCAGGTGTCTTTTGATTTCCTTCCAGCCTGGGGAGCTCATTCCCCTGCACTATATTTTACAGTGCTTCTTTGTTATTATAGGGTGTTCAATGGCTAATATTTTTTCAGGAGTGGGCTACCAGTTCCTTCTTCCAAAGGGAGAGAAGACTAGCTTAAGAAAGAAACAGTAAAAATGGCAAGAAAGGCCATTACATAAAAATAAAGGGGTCAACTGAGCAAGACAGAATAATAGTTCCAAATATATATGTGTGCCCAATATCAGAGCATCCAAATTTATAAATGAAATAGTAATATGGATAAAGGGAAAGATAGACTCAAGTACAATAATATCAAAGAATTTCATCATCTCATTTTTGAGCTGTGGACACATAATCCAGACATATATAATAATACAGTAGATTTATATGGAACCCCAGAACAAATGGGCCTAACAGATACACATAAAATAATCAACCCAATAATTATAGAATGTACATTCTTCTATGGTCATATGGTCTGCAGCCATAGCACTGTGGCAACGGATCCCATCAGATCTCGGAAGCTAAGCAGGGTCTGGCCTAGTTAGTACTTGCATGGGATACCACCTGGGAATACCAGATACTGTAGGCTTGGGAGAAGGACCCAGCAACCCACTCCCAAAAATCAATCCACCATTGAAAACCCTATGAATAGCAGAGAAGCATTGACAGTAGTGTTTTGCCTGTTATATGTGGGGTTGCTGTGAGTCAGATGCTGACTCCATAGCACCTAACAACAACAATAATGACATGGGCATATGATATTTTCCAAGATAGAAAATGTGGTAAACAGTATAAGTGTCTAGAAAATTTATAAATTTATAAAATTTAAATCCTATTGTCGTTTTTCAACCACAATGCAATAAAACTAAAAGTCAATAAAAGAAACTCCACAAATACATGGAAATTAAGGAATACACAGAACCGGGAAGTGTTTCTGTCTGCTGTACATAGGATCACTATGAGTCATGAGTTGGACTCGACTTGATGGCACCTAACAACAACAGTGTGCAAAACAGTACTATCAAGTCCTCTTACTTGAGATCCAGATGTTGTTTATCTTATAGGTCTGTATGTAATGGGTCATATCTGCTTGGCTATGTCAAAGGATGAAAAATTTAAATCTTTTAGTGGAGTGCCTACAATATTCACTATATTCTCATGTAGCAATTATTCTGAAATAATTCTCTAGAAAGAATGCCTGCAGCCATTCCACTGTGGCTTCCAATCCCTTCAGATCTTGGAAGCTAAGCAGGGTCTGGCCTGGTTAGTACTTGAATAGGAGACTGCCTGGGAACACCAGGTGCTGTAGGGTTGGGAGAAAGACTCAGCAACCTACTTCCAAAAAAAAAAAAAAATCAAAAAGTCAGATATTGAAAACCTTATGAATAGCAGAGAAGCACTAACAATACTTTTTTGCCTGTCCTATGTAGGGTTACTATGAATCAAACACCAACTCCATAGCACTTAACAAGAACTAGAAACAATGCTAACATTGTGGACAAGATTTCTGAGTTAGGAGAAGATTTTGCTCTTAACAGTATTTACCTAATGCTATTTCTCACTAAGTTCAAGTCTTGAATAACACTGCAAAATATATGATGAATCAAGATGAGAAAGAAGTGAAACACAGGGAGAGTGTAGAGAGGTGCTAGAGAGGTGATTTGAATTTTTGTGTTCCTATAAAGTTCATATGTAGAAATTCTAAACCCCCATCCCAGGGGATGTTATAAGAAGTGAGGCCTTTTGGAAGGTTATTTCTTTATCAGAGCTCTACCCTTGTGTTGGATAAGTGTCTTTATAAATGGGAAATTAGAGAGGTAGTCTGGGCTTATGGTCATGTTAAAGCAGTGTAGGAAGGTACCATCTATGAAGAAGTAGGCCCCCAAAGGACACCAAATCTGCCCGATCCTTGATTTTTGAATCTTCAGTCTCTAGAACTGTGAAAAATAAATTTCTGTTGTTCATAAGCCACCAAGTTTATGACATTTTGTTATAGCAACCCTAATGAATGGACTAAAAGAACAGTTGAAAAAATAATTTTAGCCTTTTAGAAACTATGCCTAGGATACCTGGAAGGAAAATTCCCTATAGAAGAGATAGCATAAAAATAAAAAGTGATGTCTAATACATAGTACCTTTAAAACCTCAATCACAATAAACATTAAAATATTTTGTACCTTTGTATTTTTGATAGTAAATTTTTGTCATACAAGACAAAATTATATTTGTGGGAGACATTTTTCCCAAAGTTGCATTTAGCAAACACTTAATAAAAATACCAGAGTTTTGTAAGTTCTAAATATTTTGAATTTTCATTTCCTCTTCCTTTCCTAGTTTGTTTCAATTTCCACCTCAGAAATAAATTTTAAATTATGACTAAACCTATTCAGGAGTTACAAGGTAAACATCCTCTCCACGGTTATATTTATTTAAAATTATACTATTGGTAATTATCGTATATTAATCAAACCTTTATGTACTTATTTTAGTGCATGAATCTGAGTGATGATTATAGACAGCTGATCGAAGGGTATAGTGGGATACAAAGTATAAGTAGATTTAGTCTAAGAATATAAATCTTGGTGATTACTAATTCCCTCTTTTTTGTATTCTGTAATTGGACAGCTAAGATTTACCTCTTGTATTCACTATTTTCTTCTTGCATTCACCATGTCCTTATCACCAACAAATATTTTGTTTCTAAATTATCATTGCCATGAAGAAGCTGATTTCATTCATAGGTCATATGGAAATGCATGCATGGTTTCCTCATCATTTTTAGAATTTTCATATTCCTATCTTAAACAGTGCTGTTCTCTCATCTTCATTGATTCCTTCATCTCTTCTCTACAACTTGCAAAAAAGATGCATTGAAGCTAAATGTTTCTTGTCTTAAAAATATCTTTGAAGCTGGGCACAGTGGTACACACCTGTAATCCCAGGAACTTGGGAAGCTGAGGCACAAAGATCACAAGTTTGATGTCATAGGTAGCCTTTAAAATGGGCTATGGGGGAGGCCCATTTTTAGAACATTTGTAAAGTAGATGTGAGGCACTGGGTGCATCCCCTAAATATCTCAAAAAATTTATGTGAGTTTGTGCGTGTGTGGATATGTGAGTATCTTTGAACAAATCAAGAGTTCTCTTTGTTAACTGTCCTGAAAAATGAAATAATTAGTTTAGGGGATTAAAAACTTTCTGTTAGTGTAAATTGATATGGAATAAGCTAAGCAACATGTTTGGTTTTGGATTCTGTTTACAGCTACTGCAAATTAAGGAGATGTAAGGATTACTTTCTCATATTGGTCAGAAAGATAAAAGGTCATATTTAAACAAATCAATAAAAAGTCATTTTTCACTGAGAACATTCAGCAGGCATGATGGTCATTACTATCCAAAACAAATCAGCCATATACTTCAGTGAAGGAATTGAAGCACAGAGGGGGCAAATGTTGAAGGCAAAAATTAGTTGAATTCTGTAGTTTTATTTGATTGAATCCCTTTAAAGTTCACTCTTACTTCTCCAACCTTGCACCATCAATCAAGTGCATAATAGTTATGTAGAACGCCTTTCTCAATGTATTTGTGCTCACTTTAAAATCACATATGAGTTTTTCAAAAGATTAATTTTAATTCAGAAACCACAATAAAACTGCTTATTTCTCTTGTAAATATGATCTTTAAGATAAAAAAGTATATCATCAAGTTTTAAGGCATAGATTCTTAAACATTAATGGGATATATTTTGAATATTCTATGTAACTTATTTACCCACTTAGTTTTAAAAGGATCTTAATAAGTAATTTATTATGTAATCAAAATTATAATCACATGTATACCATAAAATATTGGTAGCCAAATAAATTATCACCTGAGCATGATGGAAAGATAAAATATTCAATATTTCTGCTATGCGTGGTAGCTCATGCCTGTAATCACAGCAACTTGTGAGAGAGAGACAGGAGGATTATAGGTTTGAGCCAGAGGCAGCCTGTGTAATTTAGCAAAATCCTGTCTCAAGATAAAAAATAAAAAATGGGCTGGGAATGTAGGTCAATGGTAGATTGCTTGCAAAGTACGTGTGGGTTCAATCCCAAAGTACAACACACAAAAATGGACTCAATATTTCTATATATTCCATGTAGCATAATAGTATTAATCTCTTTAATTCCAAATATTAACACCAGAGACTATTTACAAAAATAGGCTAAGCATTCTCTACATATGCTAATTGTCTCTTCATTTTATGAGATGGCTCCAATTGTGGAAGATAAACTGGGAATGAGGGAGAGTGTCTTATCTAAACCCACAACTCTAAGTCTCTCTGAACTTGAATTATTAAAAAAAAAAAACACAGTAGCTTGCTTTCTGAACTTCTCATATTTCAGAGATCATCTTTATTATATCAGACCAAGAATATCAATTGGATTTGTTCATTTAAGGACTGAAATTTTGTCTTTTAATTAAATAAGTTTTTTGGATATTAAAATGAATTTAAAAATTTAAGATTGCATTTATACCAATAAAATCAAGGCAATGGAATTACTTATCTCTACAAAGGAAATGGAGTTAAAAGGCATAGAAAATTACATAGTGAAATACTGAAATGATGTAGTTTGTTTGATTCAGGAAAGCCTACTGATCAAACCTATATCTTTAATTATTAAAAGTAACATACCACACACACACACACACACACACACACACACACACACACACACAAATCTTCTAAAAGACTTTTTCATTTGATCAGCTAAAGAAACTATATGTCAATAGCAATGTCCTCCCATGTTTATTTTGGAATTGGCTGCACATTTGATAGTATTAAAATTTGTCTTCAGTATATTTCAAGCTTTTGTCTTTTCATATAGTAGATACAATATACCCAGAGTATCTCCCTAAGGACCTGCAGCTGTAGCCCTGTGGCATCCAATCCAGTCAGACCTCGGAAGCTAAGCAGGGTCGAGCCTGGTCAGTAGTTGGATGGGAGACTGCCTGGGGACACCAGGTGCTGTAGGCTTGGGAGAAGGACCCAGCAACCCACTCCCAAAGATCAATCCACCATTGAAAATCCTATGAACAGCAAAGAAGCACTGAAAATAGTGTTTCCCCTGCTGTATGTGGGGTTGCTGTGAGTGGGATACTGACTCCATGGCACCTAACAACAATAATCTCCCTAATGACTCCTTAATAATCATAATTGTATTAAAACATAATTTCCATTAGAGATCCAAAAGAAAATCAGTTGGGAGCAATAATTGACAGAGTATAACCACTAGGAATATTATATTTGGATTGAAATGAGATGTGAGTGTGAAGTAATAAGTTTATTTTATCTTCTCTTGAACATTATATGGTTTTGAAAAATGTGATAAAAGCTTTTCTCAATAAATACATAAATAAATAGTAACTATTCCATTTACTCTAAAGTAATTACACTTGCTTACACTGACACATTTTTGTATTAAAATTAAATTTTTTCTTTCATATCCCTTAATCTTATTTTCCTGGCAAAACAGATTAATGGACTAAATATTGGTATAATAATCTGTCAGTTTACTGTATTGTGGGGGCTTTTGTGTTGCTGTGATGCTGAAAGCTATGCCACCAGTATTTCAGAGCTTCCAGACTAAGAAAGACAGCAACTCACTCCCAAAACAATTAACCTTTGAAAAACCTATGAAGAGCAGAGAAACACTGTCAGACATAATGTCGTAAACTGAGCCCCACCAAGTTGGAAGGCACTCAAAAGACTGGAGAAGAGTTGTCTTTGCAAAGTACAGTTGACCTTAATGAGAGAAATAGAGCAAAGCCCCAGCTACCTCCATTTGCTGATGTGACATGATTCAAAATGAGAAGAAAAGACTGTAAACATCCATTACTAGTTGTAATGTGGAATATACAGAGCCCAAAACACTGGGCTTAAAACATAAAAAAGATTGTGTGCATAGCACAGTGTTGGGTACTGTTTCATTCTGTTGTTCATAGGGGCATTATGAGTAGGACCCTACTTAAGAGCACCTAACAACAACAGTGCCTGGTGATGATGTTATTTCAAGAAATATAAAGAGGGAGAGGGAAGAAGAAAGGGAGGAAGGAAGGGAAGGGAAAGGGAAGGAAGGGAGGAGACAGAGAAAGCAGGAAGGAAAAGTAAGAAAAGGAAGGGGAGGGAGTTATGTTACCTTAAGATTCATAAGAACAAAGTCATAGAAAACAAAACTATATTTAATAATTTACTTCTTAAAATAATACCAGCACATTATTTCTAAAATAATTTAAAGATTTGTCTCTTCCTATACTTTAAAATCAGTCCTTAGATAAAATTTTCAATTTTCTTAAAATCCAGGTTGACTGAGTGATACTACAAAAAAAAATCCTTAAAGAAATAAATTTCTCTGGCAAATATATAACACAAGAAGAATTTTGAAATCAAATTGTTTTCAAGTCTGTATGTAATATCTGAAAGCTCTATGTTTGATTCACTTCTTTCATAAATATATCTCTTTCCATATACAAGTAAATTGTAAAAGAAAATGTCAGCACAGACATTGTTAAATTCTGTACAAATGGAGCTCCATTACCTGCCTTTTCCAGCAGGAAGTATTGGTAGTTAACTTTAGGAGGTCTTGCCTTTCATTGTATTTAATCTCACTGTATGTTTAGGCTTTATGTTATACCTTTGCCATCATGTATCTGTAGGAAGAGTCTGAAATGATTGGAAAAGCAGCTTTCCATTGGTTCCTACTTTTTTCTACCATTTTATTTACTGATTCACAGCTTTTCTTTTCCTGTGATCTATTTGTAGTCAGAGCAGAATTGAATGCCTCTCATCTTGCTAGGAATAGGGACTTTCCATCACATTATCTCTGTATTTAGAGAATCCCACTAAGTCTGAATAAGGCAGAGAATTGATTTTTAAGATTTTGATGCTAACTCACCAGATTTACTCCATGTAAATCTATCATTTCTTTTTTAACTTTCTTTTACTTTTTTTTCTTTGTTGTCACAATATTATGACATGCCCTCCGAAGAGCCTTTGCCTGCATTAAGCTATATTTTCAGTGGTGTTGTGTCACAGGCACTGGTAGTATAGGTTCATCCTCATGGATCATAATTTAAACATAGCAAACAATGTACATTTTGGTTAGCTTTTTGGACATATCCTATTCTCTTTGGGAGCAGTAAAAGTCCCAGGGAGCAATCAATGAACTTGGACACCATAATTCCTAGGAAAAGAAAAAAAAAAAAAAACTCATTCACAAAAGTAACTGCACTGACAGAATGAGCTTAATTGTATACCAATTCTGTGAATCTTCTTAACAAGCAATAGCTATCATATAAGAATATGTAGGGAGATATGGGCAGATATATCATACAGCTTATTTGTCACAATCAGTTTTGAAGAGATAACACAAGTGCACAGGAACTAAAACTCAGTACCCTAATTCATATTTGTAACACCAGGAAAAACACTTCTCACTGAAAAAGCAATTTCATTCTTGTTATTCCACCTTTCATTTCACCCACCTTCCAGTTCTTCTCCAGGACTTCTTCATACATGAATTTAGTTACAAAACCAATTTACTATTCATTTACTTTTTATTGTTACATTGCTATTTATTCAATAGCATAAAGAAATTTGTCAATAATCAGGAATAGAACATAAATATTTGCATCTTTGCCTTTTTGTTCCATCCTCATACTTTTCCTAATTTATCCCATTTTAAGAATGACAACAAAAAATGTAAATATTACACAGCCTCTTCTCTTTTATTGATGACCAAGGAATTTCAACATGAAACATATGTTTTAATTTTTTGACATATATGTTCCCACTTTTCTTGCCAAAAATAATTATTGTATTATTCTCCATTAATTTTTCTACCTAGCACTTGGGACAGCACAAATGATGGAATTGTCAAATCAGATTAATGCAATTAAAACATCTTACCAATTATCAGGACTAGGATTTAGCTCAATTGGTAGAGCGCTGCTCTGCAGTCTCTGAAGTCCCAGGTTTGACTCCCAGCACCACAAAAATGGGAGAAGAACGTGACAATACACTCTCGAGACAATCCCAAAACAACAAGCTATTGAAAACCTTATAAGGGTTACTACGACTTAGACACAACTCAACAGCACCTAACTACAACAGCCAAGTATCAAGCTTCAGTAATAGTTTAAAATGTATAATCTATGAAGCAGGAAGCTATCTGGGACATTATGAGTGGCTCCCAATGTCCTGTTGTCTCACAAAGAAATGCATTCTTTACTCCAGAATAATAGGTGAGGTTTCCACATTAGGTGATAGCAGGGGTCTACGAGGTACCACACATTCCATCTTGTACCCCCAGATAATTGCACAGCTTACATTAACTTCTCCAGAGATCTGTGGTTCATAAATCTATAGATCTTGGATCTCTTCACTATAGCTAATCCTTTACCAGAGAATATCCTTTGCTAGGGACAAATGGCAGTTTAGAGTCAAAGTCTCTTAGCAAATGTAACTGTCCCTTAACCTGTAAGTACAGGAGACAAAATAATTAGACCTTAACATCTGCCTTCTTTTCTTCCCTTTGGAGGCAAGCCAGGTAAAGAAAATGAATGTATATCAGGCCACTGGATGTCATGAACCTCCTCCAACAGAACTGTAATTTTGATTTGTATATATTTCCCACAATGATTTGTGTGACTCTATGATATACAGTCCCCACATGTCTGTCAGCTTATCTTACTATGGGTGCTTGCATATTGCTGTGATGATGATAAATATGCCACCAGTATTTTAGAGAACCGGAGAAGGACCTGGCAATCCACTCCCAAGGCAATCCCGAAACAGTCAGCTATTGAAAACCCTATGAGGGTCGCTATGAGTAGGACTTGACTCGACGGCACCTAACAACAACAACAACAACATTTTAGAGAACCAGCAGGGTGGTTAGATTTCAATTGAACTTCCAGACTAAGGCAGAGTGGGAAAAGGACAAAGCAACCCACTTCCAAAAAAATTAGTCGTTGAAAACCCTATGAATAGCAAAGAAGCACTGTCAAATATAGTGCCAGAAGATGATCCCCCCAGGTGGGAAGGAGTTCAAAAGATGACTGGGTTGTCTCCTTAAAGTGGAGTCAACCTTAAGAACAGAAATGCAGTAGAGCTCCTGGGACCTATATTTGTTGATGTGGCAAGACTCAAAATGAGATGGAACGAAGTGTCTGCAACAATGGGATCAAACAAAAAAGATTGTGTTTATGGCACAGTGTTGGGTAGTGTTTATTCTGTTATACTAGGGTTGCTATGAGTCAGACCCAACTCAGAGGCACCTAACAACATGAGGTACAGAGGAAACATCCAGCTTGTGTTTGTGATGTTCTGTCTTATGTTGACTTAGCCTCTGTGTCTCGGTACTTCCTGCCACTGTCCTCCTCATTGTATTTTCCTTCATACCAAAATACATTTTCTCTGCCTATTGTCTTTCTTCCACAAATGACATTATATGACTCCTTCCCTTTTCTCTGATAGTAAAACCTTCAAATAGTTCTCCTCGAAATACTAATTCCAGTTTCTCAGATATTCAATATAGGCATTTCCCAATTCAAGAAATATTTCTTACACCATATGAAAAATGATTACTTTTCTATGCTGCATTCACTACATGCCTCTCCTAGTTGATATATTTATTGCTCTATATTAATGATTCTTCATGGTATCTTTTTGTTTTCTGTTTGTTTGTTTGTTTTTGATTTTGCTTTTGAAAGAGAGTATTGTAAGATAGACAAATTTGGCCTGGAACTCATGATCCTCTGACTCTTTCCTTCTATGTGCTGGGATTACAGGTGTCTGCCACAGTACTGAGAAAAGATTTATTTTTAAATAGGTAGACATCATGGATTCTTACTGTTACCCTAAAAGATAATCCATATCACCATAATAAACATTACAATTTCAGAAATAAGCAATCTCTAAATTACTCAGGAAGTACCTGCTTAATGAACCAAACTGCTCTATAAAATATTACAATTTTTAAATTAAAAAAAAAAAAACACCTATGCAAGTTGCTGGAAATATGGGAGTAAAAAAGATGGCAGGATCCTGTTTCATCTGACAGCACAGGAAGAGTTGCTCAGGAAGTTTTCTATTAACCATTTATGTCAGGATGCCTTGAGTAGGAAGGGTAATTAAAATGCAGATTACTAGGCCAATCATAGGCCAAAAAACATCAGAGGCTCTGAGAACAGTTCACAACAGCCTGTGTTTTTAAATAATCTCTCAAATTGGATATCATGCATAATAGAAGTATTTGAGGATCTCTGGTTTACTAAATATTAGATTCCAGGTATAATTTAGTAAACGAGAGAGTCAATCACTAGGCTAAGTTTCACTATATCAGTATGTGTCTCATAATCTTAGTAATTACAAGATTCTATCAAAGTCACAACAAAAATAATCTATGTTATATAAAGAAACACATACAAGCACACAGATTTTACCATGGGCAGCAAAATGGTTCAAAATTATATACATTTCTAGTACTTGGTAAACATTGACTACTAAAAAATACAAAAGTTTCCTGAATACTTTTGATTTGTAATCATATTTATTAGTAGTTTTGCTTATTATTATAATCATTATAATATATACTAACCTGCATTTCTATTAATTATTTCACATAAATATACTTTTTCATCCCAAAAATATCTATTCTTGAAATCAAGGGCTGAAAATCCTTCATAATTCCTATCACTCGTAACAAAGTGAGTTAATCAGAGAATAACACAGTCAGTGGAAAAATAATTCAATAGTAAACTTGTCACTATTTTTAAGAAGCAAATTGTAACAGATGATAAAAACACTAGTTAGGGTTTATTTAATTAGTTTAGAAGTAGTATATTTTAAAATAAACAAATACAGGGGTGTTATTTCTATATTCAAATTACATTTGCTTATACCATTATTCTAAAATTGGAAGAGTACATTTGCAATGGCTTATAGCTATATTTAGACAGAACTGAACATGAAGTCTAGTATTATGGAAAAGATATTATGGATCCTGGCTATCAGGAAGAGTCGTCTCAGTACTATTTTTTTTAAACATCCTTAATATTTTCCCCAGTTTTGAGACAATTGTAATGTCATAGTAGCAGGGCTTCCTTGGAAGTTAGTCTCAAGGTTATCCTTTAAATGGCAGGGAATTTTTGTTTCTTTTCTTATTTTGCTTTTTTGTTTGTGTTTTTTTTTTGGGGGGGGTAGTAATAGGAGTTTGAACCTAGGGCCTTGCATATGTGCTGTACCATTGAGCTCCAACCCCAGCCCCTTTTTGTTTTTATTTTGAGACAATATCTAACTAAGTTGTACAGACTACCTCTGGCCTCAAACTTGCAATCCTCCTGCCTCTGCCTCCAGAGTCTATTGGGTTACAGGGGTATGCCAATGCATCTGGTAAAGAGCTTAGTTTTAAACAACCTTCTAACTAGCTGCATTGGACCCTCTATATGTCTACATTTTTATACAATCTGATATAATAATGAGCTTTTTGTCTTTCCAAATTATTTATGAATTCAGAAAAGTAAAATTCTCATATTGATAGACAAGAACAACATTTATAATTACCAGAATAATTTATATTAACTTTTTATGATATTTATGAAATATTTTAACAAGTCTTTTCAGTAACAAAGTCACTCAGAGTCAGATATTTTAAAAGTCAGATTGGTAAATGTACTGTACTCTCATTTTTACTTCACACATATGTTAACCACATACTTCATCTCCAGCTCTAAACCAGGTATGGGGTTGGTAGAAATATGAATAAGGCATATTCTGCATGTTCAAAAGAGGTCAGAACTTACTAACTGAAGGAGAACACACATACACAAATTGTGGCCCTAGACCAAAAATGGCTAACCTCAGAATCGAATTTTATATAAACTATGCTTATGAATTTTTATTTTGACACAATGTTTATGCCTTAATTTTCTTTTCTCATTTGAAAAATGAGAGTATGGAGGCCCAAAACGAAAAGTAGTTAACAGAAAAAAGACAATATACCATAGTGTAGTTTGCATTCTATTAATACAGTCTGAAAAAGTAAGGACTATTGTTACTAGTACTTGTGGAACCTTCATGAAAGCAAAAGAGGTTGACTTTGAAGGAGCAAGAGAAAAAGGAAGAGGGAGAGGAGAAGCAGGAAGGGGGATATTCCTAGTGGGAGCTGAAAAGCAGATGAAAATTATTGGTAGTCACATAAACAACATATAAGAAAAAGCATTAAAAAATTCTTCTATTGTAGTAAAAGACTAAAGACAACTTCCTAGTCAACAACATACCTACTGATATGATTTAGTAAGCCTATAGCCATAACACCCTGCCATCTGATTCCACCAGATCTTGGAAGCTAAGCAGGGTTGAGCCTGGTTAGTACTTTGATAGGAAACAATCTGGAAACACTAAGTTCTGTAGACTTAGCAGAAGGACCTGGCAGCCCACCTCCCAAAATAATCAGTCATTGAAAAAACTATGAGCAGCAGAAAAGCACTGACAATAGTGCCTTGCATGGCACAGTGTTAGGGAGTGTTTCCTCTGTTGTACATAAGACCACTACAATTTGGGCGTGATTCAATGGCACCTAACAACAACATCATTTAGTGAAGCTTTTATTGTTTGTTTTGTTTTTGTTTTATTTCACAATTTTTTTAGAAAGGTCCATCACCTGGACTACACCACCTGCTCTTCTGTGTGTGGAATGTTTGTGTATTTCTGTCTTCCAAGGGGGTTAGAAAGAATGTATTTTTATGTGAAAGGCCATGAATTTTTTAGATTGATAATAAATGTTAAAATTATATGCTATAATATAGTGCACTGTAAGCCAAAATGTGTGTATGTGAGTAATTTTATGTGTGTATATACCAGTGGTGCCAAAAATGAATACATATTTAAAGAGATATTATATATGTGTTACTTTAAAATTGAATTGAATTTTGGTAACAATGTGTAGTATGATGTTCACTCAAAAGATGTTGTTAATCAAATGGACCCTTCCACTACATATTCTTAAAACAGCAAAATGGAAATATCAAGATTTGTATACATTTTTGGCATTCTCTGTATAATGTGGCTGGTATATGCACACATAACATGCAAAAATAAAACACAAAATAATGCGTACATATGACACACAAACACTTATGTGTCCCCTCCCCGGCACAATTACAGGGTATATTAGAAACACAGGTCTCTAGTTGATTTAAAAAATAAGATGAATACTTCTATTTAAATTGAAAATTAGGCTTTCTTGATTTGGCGTATAAATATTTGGAGGTCTATATGTTTAGGAAAAATAATCTGATAGCATTCACACAGAAGGAGTCAACATGAGCAGATGGCTGATTAATACAACTAATTTAGTACCGAATTTTCTTTCACTTTTCCATATTTGTTAATTTTTACGAGTACATGCAACTTCCAAGTTAACCTCATCTTCCAGCTCTATTGTTGTTTTTAATCTATTTTTTGAAAAGAACTTTGAAATTCACTTTTTGTTGTCTGTTACCGGATCTGTATCATAAACCTTGCAATGAAGTTTTCTGCCTTACTGAATCACTTTCACAGGCCCTATATTAAAAGGGAGTAGGGCTCTTTCTTCTCTTCTCCTTTCCTTCACTTTTTCCACCGAAGGACAAAGAACTCCTTTGAAGCTAGCCTACAGAGCTTTAGGTTTCATGAAAGGGGATCGATCAAACTTTTCTTTTTTTCCAACAAGCCTCATAGAGCATGAAGCTGTTGTTACCAATATCATTATTTTTGGTCAGCTGTGTACAAATTTGAAACTCAGGTTTGGCAAAGTATGACTTCAAATTAAAAACAACAACAACAACAACAAAAGAAAAACTACCTAGATTGCCTGTGCTTTATTTAAAGAAAAGTGAAATCTTACATTTGACATTCTCCATAATGCAAATCTGTTGCTTTTTTTCTCACTTTTAAATCGTCTCATATAGCAAAAAAATAAGCAGTAAGTTTATCAAAATATCAAAAGTCCTGGGGGTTGAAATAATGCTTTTCACATTTGAAGTTGTTGGAAATAATAAAGTTATTATACAAACATACAAGTGTGTCACATATAATTGCAGTTTGCATTTTTCAGCGAAGGATACAACTAAAAATACCAAAAGAATTGAAATGATGGTTTGGTACTTATCATAAGTGTGGGTCTTTCAGAAGATATTGCAAGAGGTTATCTTATTTTTTTCTTTCATTAAGTTCAATATTTAAGTGTTTAGACTAGATAGTACTACTAGTGTACTTTCCTCTCATTAATGATGGACTGATATTCAAATACAGATATATAAAATTTTATGTCATTTATACACACACACACATATATAATAAATATAATGATAGATATAAGGACATAACTTCAATAA
>VMDO01014104.1:0-55795 GCA_007922755.1 Pedetes capensis | reverse complement strand
AATTCTTTCTTGTATAATGACTCTGTGTATTCTTCCCATCTTCTTTTGATGTTTCCTGCATCATTTAATATTTTCCCTGTAGAATCTTTCACTACTGCCACTCGAGGCTTGAATTTTTTCTTCACTTCCTTAAGCTTGAGAAACACAGAGCGTGTTCTTCCCTTTTGGTTTTCTGCCTCCAGCTCCTTGCACGTGTCATTATAATATTTGTTTTTGTCTTCTCGAACTGCCTTCTGAAATCTTCCGTTTAGTTCCTTAGCTTCCCCGTGTCTTCCTTTTGCTTTAGCTGCTGGATGTTCAAGGGCAAGGTCCAGTGTCTCTTTTGACATGTAATTTGGTCTTTTCTTTTTTTCTTGTCTTTTTAAGAACTTTTTGCTTCCTTCTTGAATGATATCTTTTATGTCATGCCACAGCTCTTCTGGTCTCCTGTCATTTGTGTCTAATGCATTAAACCTATTTTTGAGGTGGTCTCTGAACTCAGGTGGGAGGCTTTGAAAAATGAATACCTCTTAAAGTTATTCACAAGGATTTTAATAAGATACCTAGCACTTCTTTTCCATATCAGAAGTATTAACTTACCCATGTCTCATGTGTATAATTTATTGGATCCATTATGTGGTAGAAAGTGATTCTGGAGAGAAAAATGGAATGGCAAATAGGGCAGGGGCACTCATTATTGGTAGAAACTCAAAATTTACAGAATAGTCCCAGAATAATTTCTAGAAGAAACATAAGACAAATTACAGTTCTCAAAGCATGCTGGATTAGTATAATAGAAAAATATCATTTAATAGCATATTTTTATCCTTCCATCTAGTATTTCTTGGGAAAAGTATATTATATAAGTGATATCAGTTACTGCTTACAGCCATATTGGGAAGTAAATATTTTTATTCTCATTCTCCTTTGATAGATAAGAAAATGAAGTTTCAAACAGAATAAGAGCTTGTTCAATGACGTGAAGCTATTACCTGGCTGACCTAGTAAATGTTAACAATAAATGACTCATATTCAGATAGAACCTGAGACAAAGCAGCATCATTGTCATGAGCAGCCCAGGACCAGCCATATGAAGCAGAGCTGGGAAGGAAGCAGGATTATTGACTATCTCCATTCTCATGACCTCAGATTTCATTTCCCTTCTGAAGAATTGAAAAAAGCACAGTAAGAACATTCAGTCGTGAAATATAATTTTTAATACTTTTGTGATGCAGCTCTTCCTGGCTATCCAACTGGACAGAACTCTGGTTCAGTGAAGGTACTTGGTCTAAAAAGTTGGCTTTCGTGTGTAGAAACTGATTTCCTGGCCTCCAAATGCTCTGGTTCTCAAACTTCCTGGTAAAATTAACTTTGACATTTGTCTTAACATCACTGCCTTGGTCAATCAGGTACTCTGACAACCACATGGAAGTATTTGTGACTGTTTTGCCTTTTTTCGTTAAAACAGAATATAAAACTTTCAGAGCTTTCACTTATACTTTCATAAACTACTCAAGGAATTGTATCTATTACCCCCCCAAGAGGGTAAAAAATTAGGTCAATTTTGATTGCATGCTGTATTTCTAGTTAACTATTATATATTAGTATAGTTAGAAATATATAATACTACCAGTGAGCATAATAGAGGGTTATTTTTTAAAAGCTTCTGATTTTACTATGTATTTTTCATTTTATTTGTACCTTTTTTCATATTGTAACCTACCTAGTCTTTTTGTTTCATGAAATATACCAAATATCATTTCTAGGGTATTAAAATATTTTATGAAAATCTTTAGTTCAGACACTGTACTTTAGTGTGGTCTCCACATTTTAGTCATTGATTGAGGACTTGAAAGTCACCAATTCTCTTTTGTTCTTGCAGGAAAAAATGTCAAGTTATACTTCTTGACTCAGTAGGCCTCAGAGAATATTTGTTTTTATATATTCATAAGTAGCTTGGAGTTTATCCTTTAGATATTCAAATGAAAACATACTATTTTCAATCATTCAACTTTTTCCAAGAATTTTCAGTAGCTCAATAGCAGGAGTTCACTGAATTTTGGAGAAGGCACTTGAATATTTTAAATGTTCTTAAAGTTTTGTTGTCATCAGGGTCACCATGGTAGAAAGGATTACTGATTCTCCAAAAGGAGTGTTGCAATTTGCAGTCAAACATAGTGGGACTGGGCATTGGAGTTGTAAAGAAGGGGAACTGACTTTAATGGCTTCATCTTAATAACCCCCTGGGAATAGGTTTGAGATCTACCAGTACCCCCAAAAACTGAATTTAAATAAAACAGATTCTTGATGTCACCAAAAATTTCTTTCATGCTGTATCTAAAGTCACAGAAAGAGAGTGAGAAGGGTGAGTGCGTGAGGCAGATTAGAGAGTAGGTATTATAGATAGTGGGCTAGGGGTATGGCTTAGCTGGTGGAGCACCTTTCCATTCTTCTCAAGGACCTCTTTTGGATCTCCAGCACCACAAATATGAGAGCAAGCAACAATATGGTACCTGGCAGCCTCATGGCTACTACCCACCACTGCAAAGGGGAGCACAGAATTTATTGGGAGAAGGACCCAGCAACCTACTCCCAAAAACCAATCAGCCATTGAAAACTCTATGAATAGCATAGAAGCACTGACAAAACTGTTTCATCTGTCATGCATAGGGTCCCTATGAGTCAGACACTGACTCAAAGGCACCTAACAATAACAAAAACATTATAGATACTATTAATTGACTCCTTAATACCTTAGCCCCATGATTTGTTCCTGATAGCATCTTAGTTTTGCTTAGAGTAGCAGTGATCTGTCTCAGGCAATGAATCATGACTGATCTAAGCTAATTCTACCAAGCCAATTCTCTCTCAGGCTTTTGAGAGTTTGCCAAATGAATTTTGGGGTTTAAGGGGTAAGTGCAGGAGGACTTAAGAGAAGCTTTTGCTTTCCCAGTAATTAGTAAAGTCAGATAGCATAATGCTCCTTTTTATCTCCCAACATCATTTTGCTTTGAACATGGTCCCAGTGCTTATGGCTGCATCACCATTTTTATTATCAGTTCAAAGACAGTAGAGGGTAACTGATCTCAGTAGTGACCTAATCAATTTCTTATTGTATGATTACAAAAACTATTTCCCTATTTTTGAAGGCTTTATAACTCAGGATTTTTAAGCTGGCATCCCAATGTATTCCTAATTATCACAATGTAGCCCTATTTCAATTCAATTAAATCATCCATATATCTATATAGGGCTGATGATAACATTTTATTTCAGAAAGCTTCACTGCTTAAAAATATTGAAAACACTATAAGATAATATCTGAGTTCTTCCAAATGTGCTTATCCATGAGTCAATGCTTCAATAAAGTCAAAGAAAACAATGAAAAATCACTACTGTCTTTCTTTATGAACAAGAGGAAGAATAATTTGGGGAAGTAGGTGAATATGTGCCAGATTACAATAGGTTGAGAAGTAAATGTTGTTGTTGTTGGTATTAGGTGCCATTGAGTCGGTGCCCAACTCATAGCAACCCCACACACAACAGATGAAACACTGTTGCTAGTGCTTCTCTGCTATTCATAGGGTTTTCAATGGTTGATTGCTTTTTTGGGAGTGGGTTGCTGTGCTCTTCTCCCAAGCCCAGAGCACCAAGTGTTCTCTCATCCAACTATTAACCAGGCCCAAACCTGCTTACCTTCCAGGATCTGATGAGATCGGATGCCACAGTGATACAGCTTCAGGTGAGAAGTAAATAGATGCCAAAAAAGTAGAGGCACAATGTGTGCACTGTTTGTTCAAGAAGTTTGGAGAAAAGAGGAAGAGAAATGGTGCAGGATTAAGGATTATGTTGTTTTTGGAAGACACAGAGTAGATTTCTAGCTTAGGGGAATACACAATGAATGAAAGCTGTTGGGGTTTTTGGCTCTAGCCCGGCTAAAGTTAGGGCCAAACTCTCAACATAAACACGTGGTCGATGTCGGGAAAGAAGGACCTCGGGAGACCTTCAGATGGTTGGAGAAGAACAGGGAAGGTTTATTGGGGTGCTCCCCTTATGGAGAGCAGGGAGCAGGCAGCCCCTATAGAGCAAGGCTCTACCCCTTTAAGTGCTGGCTCTATGCCTGCAGCATTCTATGCTGGTACTGCTCAGCCTTAAAGGCACAGCCACAGCTGCTGGTGTTCAGTAGAGGTCCGATGGTCTTGACTCTCGCAGCTCGCCTTCTTTACCCCCCTCCTTCCCAAGGATGGGAGGAGTTGGGAGGCTCTTCGTGGCTTGCTAGATGCCTTCGGCTCTTCGGGGCCCCTGGGCTTGATCTCGCCAGCTTGCTAGATGGTCTTGCAGGAATAGGGAGCGCTGGTCCAGGTGATGAGGTTCAGGAGATGGTCAGTGAGGTCAGGATCAAAGGAGTGATATGGGGTCCAGGAGCCCTGCTTTTATAGGGTCCTGGAAGGGTCACATGGTAGAGTTCAGCCAATCGGGACACACAGCTGGCAGGTACAGGGGGCAAACAGACATAACTGCCAGGTAGAGACAGTTACTACCTGCACAGTGGTGAGGGGAGCCAATAAAAATTATGGTGGTTGAGGCTGGTCAAGCTGGCTGGGGGCCATCTTTACTCACTCGATGGGAGGGGCTGTTTTTGAGTGAGTGAGATGAGCCCTGGGGTCAACTAGGGGTCAGCCCCTCAAGCTGTCATGAGGGACCCTAGCTGGGAAATATTATTTTAAATATCCCCAACAGAAAGCAAGCATGGACCTGGAAGGAGAAAAGGATGAGTAGAGCAAGATATAGCCACAATGTATTTGAAATGCAGTCTTTGAAGACACTGCCATGTTTTAGAGACCAAAAGATACCAAAGAAAAGGGAACTTATGCAGATAGATACAGAGTATGTAAGTTAATACATATTTTTAACTCCCCCAAAATACAGGCACATAATATTGGGGTATTTTCTTAAAGTATTCAGGATAGATCATTTTTTAAAGGCTTTAAAAAAATTGCACTATCAATTAATGTAGGAGTGTTTTCTATAAATGGTAAAATGTCTGGCAATGTGTCCATAATATCCTCTTCTAAGAATCTTTTGGACTTCCTTTCTACGATGAAACTTTTAACTTTAGAAACAGCAAGTTGTATTTTTCTTGCTGAAACCTCTGCAGTGTTAGCAATATATTGAAGTTTGATTAAAAGGACATTTAATGCAAACATAAATCCTTTAAAATATTTAGAGCACACAAGTCTCAACCCATTTGGTATTTATAAGACAACATTTCAAAATGAATATCTCTTAGAAAGGAAGCTATTAGGTTGAACAATGCCTTCTCTTCTCAATAGAGTATTAGACAAGCTGAATATATAAATCTGTTTTATGTTACTGTATCAATTGCTGGTGTTCAATGGACTTTTGGTATTGGGACTATAAATATCTAGCAAAGGAATAAACACCATGCAGAAGGAAATTGTCTATAACTGCAGAAGGTATAGTCCTGTATGGAATTATCTACTTAATCTTTGCAACTTTTATTTTGGCTTTGTGACTTTTGAGAGTGTATTTTTCTTGTGCAGTTGGTTGGAAGGACTTCAGGAATGAACCTGTGTTCTCATCATTGACACTGATAGTTATCAAGCTTGTTTTAAATGTTCATGTGTGGTGTTGATCTAAAAACCTATTAAAATATTAAAACAATATTGTTGAAGTCACTATTTATAATCTCTCTACTTTCCCTATAAATTTATCCCACATACCTTCTTGTTATGTCCTGAAGGTTACAAATAATGGATGAAAAAAATAAGCTCCTTCTCTCCTTTCCTTTATCTTTCTCTTTACACTTAACTTCCCATTTGAGTATAGAAGGAAATATTTACTACCACTTGGAATTGGTTGAAATTTAAGAAGATTGAAGTTGGAATTAGATTCTTTATCAGTGATTCTCATGACAAATGGCTATTGGTATGAGAGTTTTTCAATTTTTTTATCCTATCCACATCACTCATTCATGGAGCAATATATTATAATATATTTACATATATATGGAAAACAATAAATAATTACTGAAGATATTAGTAATCAAGTGTAGCTGGGCACAGTGGCACAGACCCTTTCTCAAGATAAAAAGTAAAAAATGGGCTGAGGAGGCAGCCCAGTAGAAGAGCACTTACAAAGTATATTTGAGACCCTGAGTTCAACTCCTAAGTACTGCAAAAACAAAAACAAAATATATGATCAACTCTTACATGATAAAGTGTTAATGATATGCATCAGAAAGAGGAAAGTAGAAGAATGGAGACAAAGAAAAGCTTCATGGAGGAGATAAAACTCTGTAGGACTTTGCTAAAGAAGTAGGAGCAGATGGACTGCAGAAGGGAGAGGATTAAGAACTCTGTTTCTTCCCTGTAGAGGACTGGTTAATTGAAATTGCCATTATTGCCACAATAAGATGATGAAAGTGATTGCATAAAATGGCTTGTTTTTAAGAGGCAACATGGTTTAATGCAAGTATATACACTGGGACCAGATGCTGAACTACAAAACAGCTGGAAAATTAATGACTATAAAATATTATGAAAAATTTTATAAAAATAATCATTTTCCCTCAAAAACTAGAGAAGGATACAAATGCCCAGGTATAAGAATATCAAAGGTCATGAGTCAGATTAAACTCACCAAGTCTACACCAAAATATATTGTAATCAAGTTCTCAAATGTGGAAGGGAAAGAGAAGATTCTCAAGGTAGCAAGATTTAAAAAAACAAATAATGCAGAAGAGCATCCTAATTTGCCAGACAGTAGACTTCTCAGAAAAAATCTTACAGGTCAGGAGAGACTGGCATGAAATTTCTTCATTACTGAAGTTAAGAAAAATTGCCAACCAAGAATACTGCACAGAGCAAAGGTATCTTTCAAAAATGAAGGAAAGATAAAGACATTCCTAGACAGACAAAAGGTGAGAAACTATCTTCACTAGAATTGTCCTACAATAAAAACTATGTGAAGTTTTTCAAACTGAAACCGTTGTTAATGAAGAAAATATGGCAGCAGATATAAAACTTACTATTAACTATACATAATCAAAATCCTCTAATACTGTAAATGTGGTACATAAATTATCCATGTCTTTTGTGTGAATACTAAAAAAATTAAAATAAAAACTACATTAATATATTCAGAGATAGGAGATATAGAAAGATCCAAAATAGGACAGAAATATTCACAATATGGAGAGTAATGGAGCGGAAGTGAAGAGTTTTTAAAAATACATTTTTGTCCTGTTTTGTCTGTCTACTTTCTTATCTTTATGATCATGTTAAGTTACTATCATTTTAAATAGTTTGCCATAATAAAAAGATATTCTTGTATGCTTCATATTAACCTCAAAGCAAATCTATAACAGACAAACTAAAAACAGTAAAGAAACAAAACACACTGGAGAGTAAATCACTTAACCACAAAGGAAGATTTAAAAGGAAAAATAAAGAAAAAAAACTATAATGAAACTAGAAAACAAATTATAAAATGGCTGTAGTATGACTTTATCTTATCTATAGTCATACCACTCTGCCATTAGATCTCATCTGATCTGGTAAGCTAAGCCCGGTCAGCATGGTTAGTCTTTGGATGGGAGATCTCCTGGGCATACCAGATACTACAAACTAGGGAATGACATGGTGGCCACTCATAAAACAATCAGCTATTGAGAACCCTATAAATAGCAGAAAAGCACTGAAAATTGTGCAGAGCATGGTACAGTTTTGAGGAGTGTTTCATCTATTCTACATAGGGTCACTATGGGTTGAACCAACTAGACAGCACCTAACAATAACAACATGACCTTATCTTAAATGTAAGTGGATTAAATTCCCCAGTTAAAAGACATACAATGACTGAATAGATAAAAAACAAGACCTAGTTCTAAGTTGCTTACAAGAAATTCACTTCATCTCTAAAGACACATGTAGACTAAAAGTGAAGGGAAGAAATAAAATATTTCATGCAAATGGAATTGAAAACAGGAGTACATATATTTATATTAGATAAAATATTATTTAAATCAAAAGCAGTAAGAGACAAAGAAAGTCATTATATAATAATGTAGTGGACAATTCAACAAGAGGAATTAACAAATATATATTTAGATATATGTTATATTATAAATGTACATGTATATGTTTATATATACACATAGCTTGGTAGAGTACTGCTTTGCCCTCTCTTGAGGCCTTGGTTTCAATCCCCAGCACCACAAAAATGGGAGAAGGACCTGGCAGCCTATTCCTGAAACAATCCTGAAAACAATTAGTCACTGAACACCCTGTGAATAGCAGAGAAATATTGACATAGTGCCAGGCATGGCACAGTGTTGAAGAGTGTTTTTTTGTTGTTGTTGTACATAAGCTAATAATTATGAGTCCACCCTGACTCAAAGGACACCTAACAACAACAATATCAGATCACCCAAATATATAAACAAATATTAGCAAACTTGAAGAGATAGATAGACTCCAATATAATAACTTCCACTTTCAGCTGTGAACATAACATCATGGTATAAAATCAACAAGGAAATAGCATAGTTAAATTGCCCCCTAGACCAAACGGACCTAATACTCCTACAGAATATTGCATTCAATGACTGAAGAATATACATTATTCTCAATAGCACGTGGAACATTCTCCAGGATACATCATATGACAGCCACAAAATAAGTGTGAACACATTTTTAAAAACTGAAATTATATCAAGTATCTTTGCTGACCACAATGCAATAAAAGTAAAAATTGACAACAAAAATGCACTTCCTAACCTATACAAATACCCAGAAATTAAACAACCAATAGATCAAGAAAGAAATTAAGAAAAGGATTAAAATTTTTCTTAAAATGAATGAAAATGGAGACACACACATTAAAACCCATTGTGTGGAAGAAAAGCAGTGCAAACATGGAAGTTTATATCAATCAATGCCTACACTGAAATGCTGAAACTTCTCAAACAACCTACTCTCTGTACTTCAAGAAACTAGCAAACTAGCCCAGCATGCATGCCTGTAATCCCAGTGTCTTGGGAGGCAGAGGCAGGAGGATCACAAGTTCGAGACTAGAGGCAGTCTGCGAAACTTAGTGAAACCCTGTCTCATAAAGTAAAAAATGGGCTGGGGGTGCAGCTCAGTGGTCCAGCACTTGCAGAGCATACAAGGCCCTGGGTTCAATCTCCAGTACCACAAAAAAAAAGAAAGAAAGAAAGAAAGAAAGAAAGAAAGAAAGAAAGAAAGAAAGAAAGAAAGAAAGAAACAAACAAACAAGCAAACTAAGGTCAAGCCAAGCCCAAATTAGTTAAAAGAAGTAAATAAGCCGGGAGCGGTGGCGCACGCCTGTTTTCCCAGTGGCTCGGGAGGCAGAGGCAAGAAGATCGCAAGTTCGAGACCAGAGGCAGTCTGCGTAACTTAATGAGATCCTGTCTCAAACAGTAAAAAAAGAAAATGGGCTAAGGGGTGCAGTTCAGTGGTCCAGCACTTGCAGAGCATGCAAGCTTGAGGCCCTGGGTTCAACCCCCCAGTACTGAAAAAAAAAAATAAATAAATAATAAACGGAGCAAAAATAAATGAAATTGAGAATAATTAAACAATACAGAAGATCAACACAATAAAGTTAATTCTTTGAAAAGATTAAATTAACAAAAATTTAGCTAGCCTAAAGAAAAGAGAAAAGCCTCTAATAAAATCATAAACAAGAAGGCAGACATTACAACTGACACCAAAGAAATGCAAAAAGTCATTAGAGATTATTATGAGCAACTCATATTATTATGAGTATTAGTTCTACAAGCAGAAGCAGCAGTTAAGAAATCAAAAGATGCATTGCACTGGGAAAATCTGTTGCAAAAGACTTCTCTAAAATGCTGAAAAGTAAAATGTCACATTAAAGACAAAGGTGCACCTGACTCATGCCATAGTATTTTCAGTTGCATCATACAATTGCGAAAGCTGGACACTGAACAAGGGAGACAGGAGAAGAATTGAAGCTTTTTAATTCAGGTGCTGGAGAGGAGGGATATCGAATATATGTGGATTGCTAAAAGAACCAAGAGATCCATCCTAGAAGTGCAACCAGAGTGCTCTTTGGAAGCAAAGATGGATAAACTGCATCTGACATATTTTGGGTATATAGTCAAGAGGGAACAATCCCTGGAGAAAGACATCATGTTTGGGAGAATGGCAGGTCAATGAAAAAAAAGGAAAACCCTTAAGTACATGAATTGACACAATGATGTCAACAATGGGCTTAAACATAAAAAGATTGCATGCTTGGCACACAATTGGGGAGTATTTTGTTCTGTGGTGCATTGGGTTGCTATGAGTTGGACCAACTCTATGGCACCTAACAATAACAACAATATATGCTAACAAATTTGATAAACTACAAAGTATGTATATGTTCCTGGACACATATACTTTACCAAGATTAAGTCATGAAAAAAAATAGAATACATGGACAGACTAACAATGTGTAATGACATTGAATCAAAATAAAAATGTCTCATCACGGAAACTTCCAGTACTAGATGGCTTCACTGCGGAATTTTTTTTTCCTTTCAGTACCTAGGGATTGGACCTACATCCTTGCATATGCTAGGCAAACATTTTAGCACCGAGATGTACTCTTATCTCCTTTTTTATTTTTTTATTTTGAGACAGAATCTTGTTGAGTTGTGCAGGCTGCTTCTGGCCACTAACTCATAATTATTCCACCTCAGCTTGGCAAGTTGCCAGGATTACAAGTATGTGCCAATGTACCCAGCTTTCATTCCTGAATTCCATGAAACATTTAAAGAATAACTAACACTAAATCTTCTTAAATTATTCCAAAAAGTAGAAGAGCAAATTCTTCCAAAATTCATTCTGAGACTAGCATTATTCTGATACCAAAATCAGAGGATACAATAAAAAAAGAAAGATACAAGCCAATAACCTTGATGAACATAGATGCCAAAAAAAAGTTCAACCAAATACTAGCAAATCAAATTCAACAGCATATTATAAAAATTATTCACCACAATCAAATGGGACTCATCCCATTGATGCAAGGGTGATTCAACATACACAAATCAATAAGCATTACACATCATATCAACAAAATAAAGGACAAAAATTATGATTATCTCAATATATGAAAAAAAAAAGGCATTTGATTAAATTCTACATCCTTAGGGCCTGGCAATCCACTCCCAAGGCAATCCTGAAGCACTCAGCCATTGAAAACCCTATGAGGGTCGCTATGAGTCAGATACTGGCTCGACAGCATCTAACAACAACAACATATAGTTTATCCATTTAAAGCACAGAATTAAATGGTTTTTGGCTGGGGTTTAGCTCAGTGGTAGGGTGCTGAGCTGTAGTCTCTGAGGTCCCGAGTTCAATTCCCAGCACCATAAAAATGGGAGAAGGGCCTGGCAATCCACTCCCAAGGCAATCCCGAAACAGCCATTGAAAACCCTATGAGGGTTGCTATGAGTCGGATACCGAATCGACAGCACCTAACAACAACAACAAGTGATAAAAATTCCAAATAAATTAAATGTTGTAGGACAATATCTCATTAGTAAAGGCCACATATAAAAATGTTAACAGCTAGCATCATATTGAGTAAGAAATAGCTGAAAGCTTTCTGTCTAAAATCTGAAACAGGACAAAGATGCTTGCTTTCACCACCTTTATTCAACACTATATTGGAAATCTTAGAAAGGTAAAGCAAGAGAAAGAAATAAAGGGCACCCAAATTGGAAATGAAGAAGTCAAATTGTCACTGTGTAAAGATGACATAGTCTTGTTGTTTTTGTTTGGTGCCCTCAAATTGGGTCCACTCATAGCAAACCTCATAGGGTTTACAATGGCTGTTTCAGGATTGCTTCAGGAGTGGATTGCCATGTCTTTCTCCAATTTTTGCAGTGCTAGGGATTGAGCCCAGGGCCTCAGAGAGCACAGAGCAGCACTCTACCAACTGAGCTAAACCCCAGCCTGATGTAGTCTTATATAGAGAAAATCTGAAAGATTCCACTAAAAACTATTATAACTAATAAATGAATTTAACAAAATTGCATGATACAAAATCAACATAAAAAATCAGAAATGTTTCCAAGTGTCAATAGTGAATTATGAGAAATAGAAACCAAGGAAGCAAGCTAGAGGTGTGTGTAGGTGAGTGGTAGAATGCTTCTCTTAGATGCCTATGGCCATGGGTTCAATTCCCAGCAAAGAAAGAAAGGAAGGAAGAAAAGGAAGAAAAGGAGGAAGAAAGGAAGGAAAGGTAGGTGAAAGAAAAGAAGGAAAGTAACAAAGAAAAAAATTTTTAAATTCCATTTATAATGTCTGTTTTTAAAAACCTAAGAATAATTTAAGCCAAAGAAGTAAAATATCACTACAACAAAAACTACAAACTATCAATGAAATAAATCAAAGAAGACACAAAAAAATGGAAAAGAATTCCATGTTCATATTTGTTGGAAGAATCAATATTGTTAGACTGTCTGTATTACCCTAAGTCATCTACAGACTCAAGGCAATTCCTATCAAAATGCCAATGACATTCTTCAGAGGACTAGAAAAAAATAAAGCCTAAAATTTTTGTAGTAAAACAAAAGACTCTGACTGGAAAAAATAATCTTGAACACAAAGAAAAAGCAGGAAGTATTATACCACTTGACTTCAAAATATACTACAAAGCTGTAATTATAAAAACATAATGGTATTGGCAAAAACAAACTATAGCAACAAAAAAGCCCAAAACTTAGACCTGTGGAACAGAATAGAGTACCTTGAACTTAAACCACATATTTTTAGCCAATTGTTTTCAACAGACACCAATAACACACACTGGAGAAAAGACAATCTTTTCAATAAATGATGCTAGGAAAATTGAATACTCACATGCAGAAGAATGAAACTAGACACCTATCGCTCACACCAGTTACAAAAATCAACTCAAAATGGATTAAAGGCTTAAGACTGGACTCTATAGAACTATTAGAAGAAAATACTGAAGAAATGCTGCAGCACATTGGAACAGGCAAAGATTCTTTGGATAAGATGTGCAAAACATAGGAAACAAAGGCAAAATTAGATGTATGGGATTCTATCAAACTAAAAACCTCTGCACAACAAGGGAAACAACTCACAAAGTAAAAAGATAATCCACAAAATGAGAGAAAATATTAATAAACTATAGATCTAGCAAAGGATTAATATCCAAAATCTATAAGAATTTTTTAAAAAGTATATAAAAAACCCAGGTGACCCAGATCAAAAATGGACAAGATACAAATATATGAAAAAAAAATGCTTCCCATCACTAATTATCAGATAAACCACATGAGATATTATCAGATAAACCACATGAGATATTACCTCTTTCTAGGAGAAGATAACAAGATCTGGTGAGGATATAATAAAGGGGAACCCTTGAACACTGTTAGTGGGGATGTAATTAGTATAGCCATTATGCAAAACACTATGGAGCACCTAAAAAAATTAAAACTAATACTTTCTCATTGGGCCCAGCGATCCCACTCCTGGGTACATATCTGTTAGGCAGATTTTTGTCACTGTGACAAAATACCTGACACAAACAACTTAAAGGAGAAAAGGTTTATTTTGGCTCACAGTTTCAGTGGTTTCAGTCCGTGTTCTGTGCTCTGGTTGGTTTAGGACTGAGGTGAGGCCATATATCATGGCATAAGTCCCTGGCAGGGGAAAGCAGCCCACCTCATGGTGGCCAAGAACTAAAAAGAGAGATGAAGTGTCAGGGTCCCAAAACATCCCAGTGACCTGCTTCTTCCAACTAGGCTCTACCTCCTAATGTTTCCAGCATCATCCAACAGTGTTACAAGCAGGGGAACAAACCCTCAACACATGAACCTTTGTGGGGACATTATAAATCCAAAATATAACAATGTCCAAAGGAAATGAAATCAGTATATTGAAATCATGTTCACTTCCATGTTTATTGAAGTACTACACCCAATAACCAAGGTATGGAATCAACCTTCATATCCATCAACAAATGAATAGGTAAATAAAATGTAGCATTTATATATAATGGAATATTATCCAGCTATTAAAAGGAATATTCAGCAACATGGATAGAACCCAAGACCATTACATTAAGTGAAATAAGTTAGGCACAGAAAGACAAGTACCACATGATCTCATTCATATATGGAATTCAAAAATCTTGATGAAATTGAAGTTGAGAGTATAATAGTGGTTACCAAAGGATGAGGAGAGAAGGAGGGATGGGGAAAGGTTGATCAATATGTACTAAGTTACAATTAAATAGGACTAAGAAGTGCTAATGTACTACTATTCAATACAGTGACTGTAGATAACAATTATGAACTGTATATTTCTAAAATCTAGGAAAAAGGATTTTTTATACTTTTACTATAACATAGTGGTAAAGGTCTGAGGAAATTATTGTTGTTAGATGCAACCAAGTCGAGTCTGACTCATAGTGACTCTGTGTACAGCAGAACAAAACATTCCCGATTTCTGTGCTAAGCACATAATCTTATTTATGTTTAAGATCATTATTGCAGATACTGTGTCAATCCATCCACTTGAGGGTTTTCATTTTTTCATTGATCTGTCACTCTCCCATCCATCCAGTTGAGGGTTTTCATTTTTTTAATTAATCTGTCACTCTCCCAAACATGATGTCCTTCTACAGGGATTGGTCCCCCGACACCATGTCCAAAATACGTAAGACACAGTCTAGCCATTCTTGCTTCCATGAGCACTCTGGCTGCACTTCTTCTAGGAGAGACCTGTTTGTTTGTTTGACAGTCCATGGTATATTCAATATTCCTATGAAGTATCATAATTCAAAAGCATCAATTCTTTCCTGTCTCTATTGTTCAATGTCCAGCTTTCACAACCATGTGATGTGACTGAAAATACAATGGCATGAGTCATACACACCTTTGTCTTCAGTTAACATCTTTACTTTTCAGCATTTTAAAGAGATATTTTGCTACAGCTTTTCCCAAAGCAATGTGTCTTTTGATTTCTTGACTGCTGCTTCCAGGTGTTGATTGTGGAACTAAGTAAAGCAAAATCATGGACAACCTCAATCTTTTCTCCGTTTATCTTAATGTTGCATACTGAACCAGTTGTAAGGATTTTTGTTTTCTTGATGTTGAGTCACAATCCATACTGAAGGCTGTAATCTTTGATCTTCATCAGTAAATTTTCAAATCCTCTTCACTTTCAGCAAGCAGAGATGTGTCATCTGCAAAAGGCAGGTTGTTAATGAGTCTTCCTCCAATCCCTGATGTCATATTCTTCTTCATAAAGCCCAGCTTCTTGGATTGTTTGCTCAGTATAGAAATTGAAGAGATATTGTGAAATTATACAGCCCTGATGCACATCTTTCTAAACTTTGAACCAGCCAGTGTTTCCTTTTTCTGTTCAAATGAATGTTTCTTCTTCCATGTACAGATTCCTCATGAGTACAATTATGTGCTATGCTATTCCCATTTTTTGAAGTGTTATCCATAATTTGTTATGAGCTCCAGAGTCAAATGCCTTTGCATAGTTGATAAAACATAAATAGACATCTTTCTGATATTCTCTGCTTTTGGCTAAGATCCATCTGACATCAGCAATGATGTCCCTAGTTTCCCCCTATTCTGAAACCAGCTTGATTTTCTAGCAGTTCTCTATCTATATATTGCTGCAGTTGCTTTTCAATAATCTTTGATAAAATTTTGCTTGGGTGTGATATTAATGATATTGTTTGATAATCTCCCCATTCAGTCGCATCTCCTTTCGTGAGACTAGGCACAAATATGGATCCTTTCCAGTCATTGTCCAGGTAGCTGTTTTCCAAATCTCTGGGCATAAACAGGTTAGCACCTCCAGTGATGCATCGGTTTGTTGAAACATCTCTATTGGTATTCCATCAATTCCTGGAGCCTTGTTTTTCATCAATTCCTTCAAGGCAGCTTCTACTCCATCCTTCACTACCATTGGTTCCTCTTTACATGCTACCTCTGCAAAATGTTGGTCATCCACAAGTCCTATTTTGTATAATGACTCTGTGTATTCTTTCCTTCTTCTTTTGATATTTCTTGTATCATTTAATATTTTCCATGCAAAATCTTTCACAATTGCCACTCAAGGCTCGCATTTTTTCTTCAATTCCTTAAGCTTGAGAAAAAGAGATCATGTTCTTCCTTTTTGGCTTTCTGTCTCCAGCTATTTCCACATGTCATTATAATATTTGATTGTGTCTTCTCAAGCTACCTTTGAAATCTACTGTTTAGTTCCTTAACTTTATCATGCCTTCCTTTTACTTTAGCAGCTCGACACTCAAGGGTAAGTTTCAGAGTTTCTTTTGACATGTAATTTGGTCATTTTCCCCCTGTCTTTTAAAAAATCTTTTGTTTTCTTCATGAATGATATTTTTGATGTCATACCACCACTACTCTGGTCTTCTACCTTTTGTGTCTAATGCCTTAAACCTGTTCTTGAGGTGGTGCCTGAATTCAAGTGGGATATACTCAAGATCATACCTTCTTTCTTATACACTTGTTCTAATTTTCTTCAGTTTCATTTGGAACTTACATATGAGCAGTAGATGGTCTGATCCACAATCAGCAAATAGACCTACTCTAACATTTCATATGGAGCTTTTCCATCATCTTTTTCCACAAATATAATCAATTTGGTTCCTGCATGTTCCATCTGGTGAAGTCAATGTGTATAGTCACCATTTATGTTGGTAAAAAAAAATGTATTTGCAATGAAAATGTCACTGGTCTGACAATATTCTATCATGGGATCTCCAGCAACATTTTTGTCACTAAGGCCATATTTTCCAACTGAATCTTCTTGTTTCCAACTTTTGCATTCCAGTCACCAGTAATTATCAATACAACCTGATTGCATGATCTGTCTATTTCAGATTGCAGAAGCTGATAGAAATCTTCTCTACCTTCATTTGTGGCCTTAATGGTGAGTGCATAACTTTGAATAATAGTCATATTAACTGGCCTTCCTTGCAGGTATATAGGTATTATTCTACCCCTGACAGCATTGTATTTCAGGACAGATCCTGAAGTGCCTTTTTGATGATGAATACAATCCCATTTTTCTTTAATTTGTCATTCCCAGCATAGTAGACCATATGATTTTCTGACTCCAAATGGCTCATGCCAGTCCATTTTAGCTCACTGATGCCTAGAGTGTCAATGTTTATGCACTCCATTTCTCTTTTAGCAATATCCAATTTTCCTAGATTTATACTACATACATCCAATGATTAATGTTACAACTGTTTCTCTTCATATTGAGTCATGCCACATCAGCAAATGGAGGTCCCTGAAGCTTTACTCCATTTCTGTCATTAAGACAGACTCTACTTTGAGGAGGCAACTCTTCCCAGTAGTCTTTTGAGAGTCTTCCATTCCAGGGGAACCATTTTCCAGCACTATGTCTGACAGTGTTTCTCTGCTATTCATACGGTTTTCAATGGCTAATTGTTTCAGGAGTGGGTTGTCAGATCTTCCTCCCTATTCTGTCTTAGTCTGGAAGCTCAGCTGAAACCTGTCCACCATATGTGACCCTGCTGATATCTGAGATACTGGAGGCATAGCTTTCAGCCTCATAGCAACACACAAGCCCTCACAGTACAGCAAACTGACAGACATGTGGGGGTTGAGGAGACAGATATGTTTAATTGACCTAAACATCATATACATATTGTTGTTGTTGCTGTTGTTAGGTGCCATCGAGTCAAGTCTGACTCATAGCAACCCTTTATACAGCAGATCGAAACACTTCTTGATTCTGTGCCAGGCATACGATCTTATTTATATTTAAGCCCACTGTTGCAGACACTGTGTCAATCCATCTGGTGGAGGGTTTTCCTTTTTTTCATTGACCTGCCACTCTCCCAAACATAATGTCTTCCTCCAGGCATTGATCTCTCCTGACTACATGTCCAAAATATGTAAGATGTAGTCTGGCCATTCTTGCTTCCAAAGAGAACTCTGATTGCACTTCTTCTAGGACAGATCTGTTGATTCTTTTGGCAGTCCATGATATATTCAATAGACATCTCCAGTACCATAACGCATTGCTCTGGGAAAAGCTGTGGCAAAAGACCTAATTAGAGTATTGAAAAGCAAAGATGTCACATTGAAGATGAAGGTGTGTCTGACACACACACACATATACACATATATACACATACACATTATATAATATATACATTATTGAAATATCATGCAATACCCCACAAACACGGATAATTCTTATATTTGTATGTTTCAGTTAAAAATAGATTTATTATTTTTTTTCGGTACTGGGGTTGAACCCAGGGCCTCGCGCTTGCATTCTCTGCAAGTGCTGGACCACTGAGCTGCACCCCCAGCCCATGTTTTTTACTTTTTGAAACAGGGTCTTGCCAAATTAAGCAGACTGCTTCTGGTCTCGAACTTGCAATCCTCCTGCCTCCAACGACCAAGTTGCTGGGATTACAGGCATGCACCACTGCACACGGCAAGTTAAATATTTTTTAAAAAATAAATTGAGCTTTACCTTAATATAAGAGTATCATGTAATTAAATTCTTTTTACTAGTTTTCTGGGGAAGAGATGTACCCAGGAGAATACAATTTAGGAAAGTGTAATATAATTACATTCTAATCCATCACCTCTCCTTTATAAAGTTTAGGAAACCAAGTAATAAATTAGTGATTTTTTTTTTACTATAATCATGGTTAATGAATCACTGGTGTTGGATCTGCTAGGAGCCTTCTTGTTTAGTTGGTATACTAGCATCGTCATACCCACAAATTCATTTAGTGGTACATCTGCTTTTAGTCATTGTATTAACTTCTTCAGACTGCTATTAAAATGTATCACATGTTGTTGTTCTTGTTCGTTGTTAGGTGCCGTCGAGTCGAGTCTGACTCATAGTGACCCTATGTACAGCAGATCGAAACACTTGCCGATTCTGCGTCAGGCAAACAATCTTATTTATGTTTAAACCCGTTGTTGCAGACACTGTGTCAGTCCATCTGGTGGAGGGTTTTCCTCTTTTGCATTGACCTGCCACTCTTCCAAACATGATGTCTTTCTCCAGGGATTGTTCTCTCCTGACTACATGTCTGAAATATGTAAGATGCAGTTTGGCCATGAGTGCTTCTTGGAAGCAAGAAGCTTCCAAGTATCACATGTTGGGCAACTGAAAAATACTCAAATTTATTCTTCCACAATTGGAGAGACCAGATGTCTGAAATCAAAGCATCAGTAGGTCCATAGTCTCTCTGAGATTCCGCATGATCCTTCCTTGCCTCTTTCTAGCCTCTGGTAATGGCCATTAATCCTGGTAATTCCATGTCTCACAGCTGTATCACTTCAATGTCAGCCTTTTGTCATCACATGAGATTCTTCCTATGTGACTCTGGCTTCACCTAAGCATTTCTTTCTTCATATAAGTCACATAATCTTTACCTGGCATGAGAGGGGCTCAAAATAGAGTTAGAGTTCAAATTTTGCTATTTTTTAAAATTCCTAATTGATGCATGAATACATTACTCTACGTAATCTCAATATGCCATGACTTATGCAGGCGCGAGATATGCAGAGCTATAGCACTTACCTAAACACAGGTACACACTTCATGGGATCACACATTGAGGCAAGATACAAAGACAGGAAAATTTGGGGGATGTGGGAAGGAAAGGACTTCCCCCATCCTGGGACCTAGTCTGAGTCTTATCAGCAGAGAATTCTGGCAGAATCAGAAAAAGAGAAGCTGCTGTGCAAACTGCTTTCATAGAAACCAATGCTTCCCTAAGCATCTCACCAAACCACATTATAGACTATAATTAAAGTTATCAGACATAGGTAATTTTCTTAAGACTATATAGTAGAGAGCCGGGCATGGTGGCGCACACCTGTAATCCCAGCGGCTGGGGAGGCGGAGACAGGAGGATCCCAAGTTTGAGACCAGAGACCCAAGTTGTGTAACTTAGCGAAACCCTGTCTCAAAAAGTAAAAAAATGGGCAAAGCATGCAAGCTCGAAGCCCTGGGTTCAACCCCTATTACCAAAAGGGGAAAAAAAAAAAGACAACATAGTAGAAATTTCCTTGACTATCCCACATGTAGGCACTTTAACAATGCTCTTTTTCCAACCTGTAAATCTATACCAAACACCCTGTGGGACCCTATTGAGCCCCAAATCACATATATAATCATTGTAAAGACACCTAGAGATACCTCTCTCTCTCTCTCTCTCTCTCTCTCTCTCTCTCTCTCTCTCTCTCTCTCTCTCTGCATGCTTCACTCTGGAAGTATGTACTATCTCTCACCCTTTGCCTAAAAAACTAAAAACTCCACTTCACTTCTCTATTTCATCTTGAAATTCTTTTCAGTGGCCAAGACAAGGACTTGGCATTTCCCTTGAGTGGATGTCTTGAGAAAGGGAGCTCCTCAGGGCAGGCAGTAATGTTGGGGTACAGCACCCCTAAACTCACTGACAATATGACCCTGTGATGCCAATTATGTGGGTTATTTATTAATATGTGTTACTTTGCATTTTTGCCTTTTTTCTTCAGTGATGTACAAGAAAAAATGTCACATCCTTTGAGTAATAAGGCTATCTGTATTGATGAGATTGAGGCTGGGGTTTAGCTTAGTTGGGAGAGCACCTCTCTGCAATCTCCAAGGTCCCAAGTTTGATTCCCAGCACTGCAGAAATGGGAGAAGGACATAGCAATCCACTCCCAAAGCAATCCTGAAAACAATCAGCCATTGAAAACCTTATGAGAGTCACTATGAATAGGACACAACTTGACAGCAGCTAACAACAACAATGATGAGATTGGCAAACTTGAAATAATCTAATTGTATAGCATTACAAAAGGAGGGGTTGATGTCTTAGATCAAAATTGTGCAAATTACTCTGTTATTCATTCCATGTTACTTCTGTGATTGAAAAAAAGACAAGTAGAGTCAAAAATGTAGTCTCTGATCAGAATATATTTGTAATGTTAATTCCTGTTCAAATATTATATGTGATAACTGTAGAGACTAGATATTGTCCCTATTTTCTTTTTTTTTCTTTTTTTTTAAATTTATTTATTTGTTTCATTTTTTTTAGAAATTTTTAATGTACATCATAATGTGATTCATTTTGACATGCTTTTCATTGTGATGTTTCCATATATGCATTTTGATAAACATTATTCATACAGGTTACCCCTTACCCTCCCCTATTCTTCCCCCCCCTTCCCATCTAAGTTTCCCATCTAAGTCTTCTTTATCTTTTACTTAGTAATATTTTTCTATATGTCCTTGGGTTCCAGTTCTGTTTAAGATAGAAACTTTTCCTGTAGTGGTCTTTGTTTTTCTCTTGTTAGAACAATTACAATTACATGCGATTTCTAGTCCATTTATATTGACATCATTCTTATCTTCCCCCTCCCTTTTATTATGATCCAACCTTTGAATAGGATTTTTCCTTCTTGTAATTTTGAATCAGCTCCCTCATATGAGTGAAAACATGTATTGTTTCTCTTTCTGATCTCGTGTTCGTTCACTCAAAATAATTTTCTCTAATTCCATCCATTTTGCTGCAAATGACCTTATTTCATTTTTCTTGATTGCTGAGTAGTATTCCATTGTGTATATATACCATAGTTTTTTTATCCTATTTTCTATAAGTAGTTGTTTTTGTATGTCATTTTCCATATTTTATGATTTATTCAATAAAAATCAATTTCATAATTTTTAGGATCTTCACATTATAAAATGAAGAGGTTTTTTTTGTTATGGTAGCTCTAGTTTGTTTTTATTGCAGTTTTTTAAAAATTGATTAAATCGTTTAAGTACTTTAAAATTTTTCTTAATTTTTTGGTAGTTATTGTTACATGAATAAATATTACATTAGTAACTTTTAAAAGACATCTTAGTTCATACAACAACATAATTAAACTTTAAAAATGAACATACGGAATAATAAAAAGTTTTAATCTAGGGATCATGGATGATCCCACAATACTGATGATATCAATGAATTTGAAAATACTGGTTAAGGATTAAATTGGAGTCCACCCTAATTATCTCATCTGAACTTGATTATATCTGCAACGGTTCTAAATCCAATACGGTCACATTCACAGATGCAGGGAGATAGGACTTAAACATATTTTTTAGGGAGACACAACTCAACTCTTAAAATTGCTCACCATTTTCCTCCCTAAAATAGCTATTCCCTTCTAGTTTTGTAAGGCTATTATTCCAAATATAATTGAATTCACCCTACTCCAATTCCATCAATTGGGTTTCAGGTCTATCATTTTCCTAAGCTATCAGCAAATCATCCTGAATTCTCAAGGAGTATGATATGCCATTGTTCTACATTTTGACCTGTACCCAAACTTGAAGAGCCCCTAAATGGGTTCTGGTGTGTTGACTCTGAATCATTGATAACTAGTCTCTTGGAACTCCACACATCTGACATCTGACATAAATAACATGCCACATTTTTCTGGCTTGTTTACGAGCATATCTTTGGGGGCAAAGTCAAAGCTGTCCTGAAAGAAAGATATATTACACCTATTGCTTTTCCCATCTACAAAGCTGGCCACTCTGTCATAAAAGAAAATGAGATTGGTCTGACATTATTTCTTCTTCCTATGCTAACTTGACTAGTACCCAATTCTCTTTGCTAGTTTAAGAATCCAAAGCATAAACACACACATAAGTATGACATTTTGTTTAAAATGTAAGTCTGCCCAAATTTTATGTACTATTTCCTTAGAAGATATTTATTTTTATTCTCTTAGATAAATGAATATTGTTGGGATATTTGGCCTTAGTAAGGAACTTCATGGTTCTCATAGAAAATTACAAATTCTAAACAATTTTAGAATTTTAATTTCCCGTGAAACTCTCCTAAACCCATTTATCCAACTATACAAGAAAAATAATATGAAGATGGGCCATTAAAATTGAAAAGAGAGAACAAGCAAAGTAGAGTAAATAAATGAGCTAATTTCTCTGCAAGACAATTTTTCTGTTAAATATTGTAACATGAATGTTGTGTATTGACACACACATTCACTGTCTTTAATTGGGGGAAGGAATTTCACTATTGGTTTGAATGAGATTATGTTGTGTTTCACCACAGATGGTTTTGACCTTATGTAACAAGTGATGCTTTATTACTGGATTCAGGAAGAACAGAATTTTATTCACTAAATTTCACTATCTACAAGTTATCTTGAAACACCTGGGTTACCTAGGAGGACATTAGTAACTTGTCACTGTATGTGGCATTAGCCTATGCATATGGCTGAGTGTGAAGGAGTCCTGCTAAATTTGGTTTGAAAGCTAGTCTGAACTATTTATTTTCACAATGGCAGATATCCTTCTAGCACCAGGTTGCTTCTGAGAGAAAGTTTCAGTCTTTACCTTAGATTAAAGGTTGTCTAATAACTGTCCCTCTTCTGATCTCCATTTTCTATAAATGGTATGTGGCATTAACCTGTACATTTGCCTCCTTTCATGGCTTTTATCACTTGTTTTACCTTCTCCTTCATCCCACTTTTTTGCCTTTAAAATTATTTCGTTCAACACATTTCTTGCAAAGACCTCCTAAGGTATCATGGACTATTATTAAATTACTGGATCCTTAACTTTTGCGACTGCTGCTGCTGTTGTTGTTGTTAGGGTGCCACTGTTGTTGTTGTTGTTGTTAGGTTGCCACTGAGTCACAAACAACACAGTTGCAAACAGACAAAACAATATTGTAGTGCTTCTCTGCTATTCATAAGGTATTCAACGGCTGGTTGATTTTTGGAAGTGGGTTGCCAGGACCTTCTCCCAAGCCTACAGTACTTTATTTCCCAGATGGTCTCCCATCCAAGTACTAACCAGGCCTGACCCTCCTTAGTTTTCAAGATCTGATGGGATCTGACACCACAGTGCTATGGCTGCAGCTATATCCTCCAATAATTGCTATTAACAGATGGCTAGAAACTGAGCTGCCTGGAATTTTTAAATCTTGCTTCATTATTAAACCCCATACATACAACAGATACATCTTTACCATTTAGCACTTACTTCTATTTGTTTTTTCTTTCTTTTAAGATTTGAAGCTATCAGAAACATCAGAGAGCTAATTTCTCAGCATTCTAAATAAGTGTGAATTTGGCTTTTGCAGATCTTCAGAGATAGTCTCTGTGTATGCATCAAAACCTGAACTAAAATCAGTGATTGAGAGATACAGATATTTTAATTAAAATAAATATATATATAGCAAGTATAATAAAATAACAAAATGGTATTGATCTCATAGGAAATATTGCTGAAAAGTAGAAAAGTCATGGGAGCAACTTCTGGGGGAAAATCTCTGTTGGATACTGAATAGATGAAAAAAAAAGATTTGTGTTTTTATGGTTTTTTTATATTTGCTCCTAAAAAAAGTTCAAATTCTCAAAGAAAGGCCTCTATATTTTCAGTTCTTCTCTCTCTTCATCTTCTAACTCTATACTGTACATCCAAGCAAAGCAAGCTTCTTACGTTATCTCAATTACAATATTCTTTCTCTTGCACAGATTATTCCAATTTGCAAAAAATAGTTTTCCCTCTGACCTTACACTTCTATTTCCTACTCATCCATAGATCTCACTTAATATATCAGTTCTTCTCAGCTTTCCCTGACTCATTAACTGTATGTGGTGCCACTGCTCCCTATTCCCCTCCCAGGATTGGCATTCTACCACCCATAACACACACTTGACACCATGTATTATAATGTTCTGGCTCTTCCCTCTTTCTTGCTCATGAACACCATGAGAGCACAATACCCACATAAGTACACACTGCTGAGTACATAGACAATACCTCATGATTATTTACATAGTCAATGAAATAGGAATAAATATGAGGTAAGAATAGAGTTGATTTCTAAAAGGAGAAAAATTCTTAAAATACAGTTGTTGTTGTTGTTGTTGTTGTTGTTGTTGTTGTTAGGTGCCGTCGAGTCTGCATCTAACTCATAGCGACCCTCATAGGGTTTTCAATGGCTGAGTGCTTCGGGATTGCCTTGGGAGTGGATTGCCAGGCCCTTCTCCCATTTTTGCGGTGCTGGGAATTGAACTCGGGGCCTCAGAGACTACAGCGCAACGCTCTACCCACTGAGCTAAATCCCAGCCCTAAAATACAGTACTAAGTCCAAAAGTTTACTTTTTTAACTTGACATTTATTGAGAGCTCAAATTTCTGTCCTCACTCTGATTTTTCTCTTGGAGTACATAATAATGTACTCAATTTCCTCTTCCATGTCTTCAATTAAGTGTCCAATTTCAAATTGAATATATCTAAGAGACTCCTTGACCATTTTCCCACAAATCTGATCTTTCCCATCCCTGTGTTGGCAATTATATAGGCAAGAAGAAAAGTTCTCTGTACAGTTATCAAGGCCAAAATCTCAGAACTACCTTTGATCCTTCTCTTTCTCCTATCCCAAACACTGAATGCATCAGCAAATTTCCTTAAACCTACCTTTAAAGTGGTATAGCCAAAATTTAAAAATTTCTCATATTTTCCAAGCCATGACTTTCTCTCACCTTCATTGTGACAATGGCCTCCTAACTATTCTTGTTTCACTCTTACCTTCCTGTAGTTTACTTTCTCAGAGTCAGAATGATTCTCTTAGAACACAAGGCTGTTCATGTCTTTCCTGTGCTCAGAAACTTCCAATGGCTTCCCATCTCATTGAAGGCACTGAAGAAGACCTTCTGGTGGTCCACAAGGCTCTGGCTTTCTAGCCTCCTTAACTTCCCTGGCCTGTCCTCTGTTCTCTCTCCCTACCCAATTCCAAAGGCGTGGGTTCCCTTGCTGTTCCTCCAGTTGACTCCATTCCAAGGCCTTTGCAAATTTTACCCTTCTCCCAGGAATAGTCTTCCCTAGGATTTCATTTTCTTTTACTTACTTCAAGACTTTGCTTAAATATCATCTTATGGAGTGCTTTCTGTACCTAGAACCTTTTGAAAAACCACCATTGCCATGGTCATTCCCCTTCTAGTATTCTTTTCTTTTTCCTTTTACATAGTACTATTCACTTTCAAATATATTATATTGTTTTAGTACTTATTATGTTTTCCATCTGCCTCTTCCAGTGGAATGTAAATTCCGGGGTCAGGGATTGTTGACTATTTTGTTAACTTCTCTTTTCCCAGTGGCTAGAATAAGTTTAGCACTTAAGCATTCAATAGTATTTGTTAAGCTATATATATATATATATATATATATATATATATATATATATGAGTGAAATTCTAAAATTTCCACGACTGCATGAAGTTCATAGCCAAAAAAAAAAAAAATCTAAGGAGATATTTATTATTTCTAACAAGACAATAGGCTTTTCTAGAGTCACGTTCCAATGTTTCTGCAAGCATAATTTAACTTTTAAAATATAAATGTTCAGGGTAACATCCATGTAGCAGCTGACCTATGAAAAACACAAGCCTGAATCCAAAGCTTTCCAGAAAAATTCTGTGTAACCAAATCAAATGTATCCTTTACTTTTAAATTTAAATATCTCAGGCCTACCAAACTTTTTTTTTTTTTTACAAAATGTAAATCCTTCCAAATTTTCCATATGACTCTCTTTCAGGGGAATATTTTGTGATATTTTTGGGTTTTTTTTCCATCCCCAAAATTCTTCTTGTTGTTAGGTGCTGTCACATCAGGTCCAACTCATAGCAATTCTCATAGAGTTTTCAATGGCTAATTGTTTTGGGATTGTTCTGGGAGTGGACTGCCACATCTTTCTCCCATTTTCATGGTGCTGGGATCTATGTATATGTATACGAAGTTTAAGTGTGATTTAATAATAACTCACTTTTCTTTTTCTGGACCATAGCCTAATGGAAATGCTTGCCCCTGGGGCCCCAGAATGTGAAACAAGGATTGCCTGGCCACAGGTGTATTGTGCCATGGTTAGTAATGAAGGAAGCAGGAATTCTCAAGGCAGGATGAGTATAGAGTGAATTATCTGGTTTTGTTCAGAGACCATAGCTCAAAAAACAGGAACTATCTGCAGTATTCCCTCCCCCCTTCTCAATGTTGAAACCCCATTAAAGAAACCACTAGAGCATTGGCATAAATATTTCAAGCAGAAGTTTGCAGGAAAACAGTATTGTTGAAAAACAATAGGTCTGGAAACTAACTATTTGATCAAGCCCTGAGGTAGATAATTCAAGCCAAGATATTTTTCTATGTGATTGGCTGGGAGAGGATTTTCTTCCTTTATTTTGTTTATGCCATATGACTATTTTAAAACCTTTACATTTAGTGTCTAAGAAGCAACTGAATTTATAACCACAGAACCAATCTTTTCTGATTTTCTTTCCAAGTGTTTTGCAATTTGTAAACACTGGCTCTAAACTGGCCTGCATAACAGGGTTGGTTGAAGTCATTAAAGAATTCAGCCCTAGATAAATCTTTCATGACCACAACCAGCAATGAAAACACTATAAATTGAATAGATACTTTGTCATTTTGCTATTTATTCTTTAATGGGCTTACTGGTGTTGGAGCAAGACCCTGGGGGCCTACCTGAGTTTAATTGCAAGAAAGTCACTGGCTCAGTGGTAAGGCCATGAGAGGGCAGCTAAGAGACAAGTCAGGCCAGGATACTCTCCTCTCTTAAAGTGCTAACAGCAGCCTTGCTCCAATGTCTCAGAAATCCAAATGCTCTTGGTTGTCCCACTCTTCCAAATAGTCTAGTATGATATAGAAAGTGAGCCTTGATTACCATTTGTGAAAAAGAAGGAAAACAAAGGAGGAGAGAACATGAGCTTTAAAGTCAAAATAATGACTTTAATCTTTATACTTGTTCTTTCTAAGAAATTTATTTTTCCTTAAGGACAATATATTAAATATTTATTTCCTTCATAATATGCTACAAACTAAACTGGGGGGACCTAGGCAAAGTTTTGTATGGAGAGAAAGGAAACAGAAAACATATTGTAGTGGTGCACATCCTCATCAGAGAAGTTCTAATTGACTTGGAAACTTCACCTGTATTGCAGGCTGTGACTCACAGTGATCCCCTGTGGCCATCCTAACACTGTTCCAAATGCCCCAGTGTGGAAATGAGGGTGAACAATTATATACTGAGGTTTTACCACTGGCATGGTTGCAAAGTCAAGACAAGTTTTCCCTCCTTGAAGATTTCCTTCACCCAGAGTTTTTATTTCTTTCTTTGCAGGATTACTAGCTACTGAGGCTACTTCATTTCTTTTCCTCATTTGCTCTCATTTTCTGTTTCTTCTGCTTCCTTTCACAATTTTTTCCTTACTATCAACTCCTCATTGAAGTTTTTTAAGGCTGACTTGGGAAGAAAATATTTAAAGCTTATAGCAATTCAAATTTGTATTCAATAAGCATGATACATTTTCATGACAGTAAGTAGAAATGTTGCCTGCAGCCATACTACTATCAGATCTCAGAAGCTAACCAGGGGAAGGCCCAGTTAGTACCTGAATGGGAGACCACCTGGGAACACCAGATCCTGTAGGCTTAGGAGAAGGACCTGGCAACCCACTTCCTGATTCCAATTAGCCATTGAAAACCCTATGAATAGCAGAGAAGCACAATAGTGTTTCATCTGGTATACATAGGGGTGCTATGAGTTGGGCACCTACTCAACAGCACCTAACAATAACAACAACAGCAAGTAGAAATATAAAGATGACAAAGACCAAGTTTCTGCCAACATGAAAGGGGAATGGTGGGGCTAATATGCACTCTACAGAGTATAGCAGATGCTATGAGTTGCCTATCTCATATCCATTATCCTCCTCTACTTGTTTAACCTAGTCCAGCAGACAGGTGTACCACCCTAAAAAATAACTTGGGCAGCTGGCACAGTGGGATACACCTGTAATCCTAGCGACTTGGGAAGCAGAGGCAGGAGGATAGCAAATTGGAGACCAGAGGCAGTCTGTGTAATTTAAAGAGATCCTGTCTCAAAAAGTAAAAAAAATGGGCTGGGGGTGAAGCTCAGTGGTATAGCACTTGCAACGTATGCAAGCGCACAGCCCTGGGTTCAACCTCCAGTACAGCAAAAAATTAATTAATTAATTAATTTAATTTAATTAAAATTAAATAAATAAGTAAGTAAATAACTTGGGCACCCTGGCATATCTAACAGTTAGAAGTGGTCATGTGGCAAAGTTTTGAACAATGAAATATACATGAAAGTCTGTCAGGCATTTCCAAGGAAACTTCAGTGTTTTTGATAAAGAAAACAGATGTGGCTGGTTTTACAGGGTAATTGGCAGGAAGGAAGGGAATAGAGGGCTCCACAGCCAGCCACCTCCCAACCTAGCCATATGCTTCCCAGCCACCTGTAATATGAATATCAATGTGAGCCTCCTATGGGACAGGGGCTTTAGTCTGGTGGTCCATGCTTCCTCAATAGGTAATCCCTTTAAAAAGAGCGTACTTGTTAGAAGGAAACAGAATTAAATTCACTCTTCACTTCTATATTCATTCCGGAAGGATGATAAGACTATGTAAAACTTACACTTCCCCCAGCAAATTGAAAAGGACATTGTTTAGTGGATTCTGCTCTCTTACCAAAACCAGTTTGTGGTTGTTGTTAGGTGCCTATGTGTCAGGTCCAACTCATAGCAACCTTATGTACAACATAATGAAACATTCCCTGATTCTGTGTGAGGCACATAATCTTTTTTATGTTTAAGCCTATTGTTGCAGACACTGTGTCAATCCATCTAGTTGAGGGTCTTCCTTTTTTCATTGACCTACCACTCTCCTAAATATGATGTCCTTCTCCAGGGATTAGTCCCTCCTGACAATATGTCCAGAATATTTAAGATTCAGTCCAGCCATCCTTGCTTCCAAGGAGCACTCTGATTGTACTTCCTCCCGTAGCTGCCTGGATTTCTATAAACTTTGAAATGCCTGCCTTTGAGCTCAGTCTCTGAAGACACTAGGAATCCATTAGCCCATTCCAGGTACAGACCCTGAGGTAGATGGTTTATTTCTTTCCTCTAAAGGCTCAATCCCCCACCCCCACTGTAAAGATGATTTTAACTCAGAGAAGCAATAATCCTTCAATACTGTCTGCCTTCATGTCTAGATGGTGTACTCTCTTTACAACCTATTTCTATGTTCTCTATTTTTAATAATCTTATTATATATTCTGTACTATAATTTCTGCATCTTGCATAAATTCTTTTATATAGGGAAAGACAGACAAGGTTATTGTTTACAACATTGTAATTTCTATTAGACTAAACATAAAAGCAAGTAGCTGGCAGGAGATAAGGTTGATAAGTAGTATGATAACATATGCATGTGTATGAGTCTGATATAAATTCTGAGAAATAGTAATTGGTGAAATCTTTATTGTCCTATGTATAAGAATGAGTTAACAAAATTGTTAAACCTATTAACCAACCACATCACTGCTGACATCCATTTTCTGAGAATAGTCATTTTTGTTTAAAAACTACTCCCAAATATATTTTTGTGGTTATTCTAACTGAAAATATTTCATAGACAGCCCATGTGATCACAAGTTAAATCACATAGAGCATGACAATATTTCTCATGGTGGCATTATGAAACTTTCTAAGGAGTCCAGTCATTGAGTCCTTCATAGACAGAGAAAACTTCTGAGGGATCTTGGAAAAAAAGACAGGAAGAAGTGAAGTCTTGTTAACAAGATAGACAAATGCAGGCAAAGAAAATAAAATCTGTGTTTCTTCAAAGTCTATCCTTAGAGGTCCACTCATGTGTTTGAAGATGTTTCTCTGTGTTCTCTGTTTAAATGGAAATAAGTCTGGAAGAGATAAGGCCATGGTCATGGCAACATGGGATAGTAAAAAGAGCTCTGACTTTGGAATATTCCTGCATGGGACTGAAATCTGCCTTTCCCTCTCATCCCTACGTGGCCTTGGGCATGTCACCATGCTCCTCTAAGCCTCAGTCTCATAATACTAATCAATGAGATGTGTAATATGCTGCTTCACAGAGACATCAATAAGGCTAAAGATTAGCTGTGCAATGTCACCAGTCAATGACGAGTATATGGTAGCATCTCCAAACATACTGGATATAATTTTTGGTTATTGATTATTTTTATTGTTATTATTAATAACTTGACAAGGATTGACCCACCAGGTTGCTACAAATAAAGCGTATTTAAAAGACCTACTATCTTGCTCCATTGAAATTATAAGTGAAATGTTGCTATTGTTGGGGGCCATCCAGTCAGGTCTGACTCATAACGACCCTGTGTACAAAAGACGAAACACTCCTTGACACTGTGCCATGCCTGGCACTATGTCAGTGCTTTTCTGCTATACATAGGGTTTTCAATGGATGATAGTTTGGGATTGTTTGGGGAGTGGATTGCCATATCCTTCTCCCATTTTAGTAGTGCTGGGAATCAAATCCAGGGCCTTAGAGAGTGCAAAGCAGAACTCTACCAACAGAGCTAAACTCCAGCTCCCATAAATGTAATAGGAAATATTCAAATTTCTACCAAGTTTTCATTAGCTGGATTATTGCAGGAAGTACAGATATTAAAAGGCATTACATTTTATCAAATTCAGTAGCTCATAATCCAATTCCCCTTAAATGAACAAATATTCTACTCACAATAGTACTTAGATAAACTTAGTACCTTGCAATTTGTACTTGAATTTGTTAGGGTCCCAGAATAAAAGAGGTGTGTCCTAAATGTAATGAGACCTCTTTTTACAAACATATCATGCAAAGAAACATCATCCTTCAGTTCATTACCTTGATAGATCATATATTTGCTCCATTGAAACACTTAACTCATGGTGATTAAAGCCTATAGGAGATATTACTTCAGAAATAGTGAAGAGAGCAAAGATGTTACATTTATAAAATCCTAAATTTGAAATCTCATGTTGCACTTTGGTATGCAACCTTGACAGTGTGACCTAAGCCTCTAAGTCTCAATGTTTTCATCTTTGTTAATAAAAAATAATATTGAGTTACAGCAAAGATTAAATAAAACAGTATGAATTAATCACTTAATATAGTGGCTGGAACATGCTAGAACCTTAGCAAGTTTTTGTTAGTAGTGTTATTAGCCTAGAAGTGGATGGCAACATCTCATTTCTTGGTAATACTATGACAGTATTGCATGTCATTTCTTCTTTTTGTCCTCAAAATAATAATTTGTAATCATTCATCTCATTCTATAGGTTTTATTCTGAAGGGCTTTGAGTGCTCTCTACAACTCAAATGCATTTCCAAAGAGATGAATAATGAACCCAGTTGTTCAACTCTAATGCATGTGTAAAAGAATATGAAGGAATATTCAAGAAAAAAATTCAAAATTAGTTTAGGTAGTGGCATTGTTGTAGCAAGAATAAACCCTCTCAAGTCATCTCTTGACTTCCAAAAGTAGTTCAAATATGAAATAATATTTTAGAAAGTAAACTGAATACTTTTACCTTATAACCATACTTCAACGCTAACCAATATGCATTTTTATTTTGCTGTTTTCATAACTTTTTCAAATAGAAACTTTTTGTTAGCATTAATTGTACAAAATAATGCTTTCCATTATGGCATTTTCAAACATTATAAAATATACATTATGGTTTGTACCTAAATGTTCCCACAAAGGTCATGTGTGTGAATGTTTGGTCACCCGGTGTTGGTATTGTTCATGGAGGCTATGGAACTTCCTGGGGTTGGATTCTAGTTTAGCAAAAGTGAGTCATTGAGGGGGCAGGCGTTTGGAGGTTTTTACCTAGACCTGCAATTCTGGTTTCTCTCTGTGTTCCCTGCATCCTGATTTAGATGATGTGAGGTTCTCTGCCATGGGCACTGCTATGCCTCTCCCCTGTCATCATATCTCCCTGCCTCTATGCACTACAATCTTCTCACAATGAGCCTTCAAAAAAATCTCTCCTCCCATAAGTTTGTTCCAGTCAGTTTCTTTGTCATGACAATGTACCATCTGACTAATACAATGTTTGTTGATCATATTCACTTCCCATTACTCTCTATTGTCCCCTTCTCCATCCAGCTTATCACCACATTTTCCCAAAATATTCCCCTTCTACTTCCATATCTTTTAAAAAAAATCTAGATTCTACATGGGCTGGGATTTAGCTCAGTTGGTAGAGCACTGCGCTGCAGTCTCTGAGGTCCCGAGTTCAATTCCCAGCACCACAAAAATGGGAGAAGGGCCTGGCAATCCACTCCCAAGGCAATCCCGAAGCACTCAGCCATTGAAAACCCTATGAGGGTCGCTATGAGTCGGATACTGACTCGACAGCACCTAACAACAACAACAATAAGATTCTACATATGAGAGAAAACACACATTATGTGTATTGTGAGTTTCCCAGGGGGACATAGAAGGAATGTCTATTCACCCCAAATGGGGAAGGTACAGACAGACCACAGAAAGGACTCTGTCAAGCCCAACTTGGCATACCCATGAGTTTATTGAGGTTATTTATGGGAGCATGAGTGACTTCCCAGCAGCCCAACAGGTAGCAATATCACCATGAAGAATCCCTCTGAGGAGTCCTAGCCACAGCCACTTGTTTACCATTATGTGCAGTTGGAACCAATGAATGTGGTGATTGGCATCACAGGGAAGACGTGAGGATCTCCAGAGGATCTTGAGGCCACCCCCCTCTCTCCATAGGGAATGTTAATAGGCCTATTACCATTACCATAGGCCTATCTGCTGTATAATTATGTTTATTCCATCACCATGACTGTGGGGCAAGGTCTCCTTTAGGTGCCCTGTTTCGAGATGGCAATGATTATATCAGACTCAGAGGAAACAGCTACACTACAATGTGCAATATTTCTGAGTCTGGGCTATTTCACTTAATGTGATGATCTCCAGTTTCATCCTCTTTCCTGCAAATGACATAATTTCATTCTTTATGGCTGAATAAAACTCCACTGTGTATGTTGTTGTTATGTGCCTTAGAGTCAGGTCCAATTCATAGCAATCTTCCCATTTTCTTTATCCATTCTTCCAGTGATGGGCACCTAGGATTATTCCATAACTTAGCTATTGTGAATTTGTTGTTGGGCACCATGGAGTTGGTCTGACCCATAGTAACCCTATGGACAATAAAATGAAATAATACCTAACACTGTGCCATCTTTTTATGTTTGAGCCCATTGTTGCAGTCACTATATTTCTTTACGTTTTGAGTCAGTCACATCAGCAAAAGGAGGTTCTGGGGCTTTACTCATTTTTTTTTCATTAAGGTCGACTCTACTTTGAGGAGGTGACTCTTCCCCAATCATTTCTTAAATGCCTTCTAGCCTGAGGGATTCATTTTCTGGCACTATATTTGCCAGTTCTTTTCTATTATTCATAGGGTTTTTGATGGCTAATGGTTTTGGGAGTGGGCTGTTCGGTCCATCTCCCTAGTCTGTCTTAGCCTGGAAGTTCATCTGAAACATGTCAACCATGGGTGGCCTTGCTGGTATCTAAGATACCAGTGGCATAGCTTATAGCATCACAGCAACACACAAGCCTTCACAGTATGACAACTTGTCAGACACATGTGAATAATGCTGCAATGAACATGGATGTGCAGTTATCTCTATTATAACCTGAATTTGATTCATTCAGGTATATAACCTGTAATGGTATAGGTAGATCATATGGTCATTCTACTTTTAGTTTTTTGAGGGAACTTCATACTGATTTCCACAGTAGCCAGACTATTTTACATTCCCACCAATAGCCAATAAGTGCTCCTCCTCCCACCCCATCCTAGCTATCATTTGTTGTTGTTTGTTTTCTTGATGATAGCCATTACAACTGGGATGAGATGGAATCTCAATGTAGTTTTAATTTGAATTCCCATGGTGACTAAGAATACTAAACATTTTTCTCATTTATTTGTTGGCCATACATACTTCTTTTGAGAACTGTAAAATGCTTACATGGAAAGTTAACTATATATTTATTCCATACATCCTTCAACTACATAATTTATTTGGTAGGTACAGTAATTTATGGTCACATTTTATTTTATTTTATTTTTATTTTTTATTTTCACTATAGTAGGGGGCTGAAATCAGGGCCTCACCCATACTCTGTAAGCACTCTAACACTGAGCTGCACCTCCAGCCCCTTTTCTATTTTTTTGTTATCATGAAACAGTGTCTTGCTAAGTTATTCAGGCTGCCTCTGTCCTTGAAACTTCAATCCTCCTGCCCCCGCCTCCTGAGTCACTGGGATGACAGCCATGTGCCACTGTGCCCAGTCCATGGTCACATTTTAATGTCACTTGGTATGTTAGACATTTTAATGTCACTGGTGTTAGATATTCTTAAAAAGGAATGAATGTGATGAAGCTTAGGTACACGAACCCCACTTTTATACCAAATTCTCCATTAGAATATATGTCAATTATGCACAAATAATCATTAAAGCTATGTGTATTTGTTACTTTTTGTGTCACTGTGACAAAAAACCTGATGGAAACACCTTAAGGATATAAGGATTTATTTTGGCTCATGGTTTCAGAGGGTCAGTCCATGGTTATTGGATCCCATGTGCTTAGGCAGGACATCATGGTGATAGGAACCTGTAGTTCAGGCTTTTCACATCACAGAAAATAAAAAGCAGAGAAAGCTTATAGACCAATAGGCTGGGTGTAGCCTTCAAAGGCCCACCACCAGTAACTCACTTCCTCAAGCTCAGTCCAACCTCCTAAAATTCCTAGAAACTCCTAAAATAGCACCATTAGCTGGGCACCAAATGTTCAAACACAGAGCCTAAGCAAGACCTTCCAGGTTCAAACCAGAACACTGCATTGTGCACATTATATAACATTCACATTGGGAATAAAGAGACAAGTCACTTACATTTACTTGTTTTCTATTTGCCAAGTAGAGAGTTTTAGTGAAATATTCTGCCTTTGTGCACAGTGTGATTAAAGGTTTGAATTTCAACTCAAACATACATGAAACTTTTCTATTACCTCTCATTACATGGAACCAGTCTCTGTCAAAATTTTCAGAGTCTTCTTTGTTGTTGGGTGCCTTTGAGTCGTGCCCGACTCATAGTGACCCTTATACGATTTTCAATGGCTGAGTGTTTCAGGATTGTTTTTCAAGAGTGAACTGCAATATCCTTCTCCATTATTCTTTAGTGATGTTTATATTTCTGTTTATGGGAGAAGCACCTGGAAATCCACTCCCAAGGCAATGCTGAAACAGTCAACCATTGAAAACCCTATGAGGGTCGCTATGAGTCGGATACCAACTCGACGGCACCTAACAACATATTTCTGTTTAACATTTATTAGGAATTTGACTTACATTTGAAGAAATTTGTTCGAGGTATTTTATGTGCACTAGATATCTTCTCACTTTAGTCTAACAAAAACATGGTGAGGTAGGCTGTACTATTATGCACACTAAAGAATGGGAAAGCTGAAGTTTAGAGATTATGTTCTGCCTCACATGACCCAAATACTGTAAGACAGATACAGGAATCAACTTTCAATGCCTTTCCATACTTAAATAAAAAAAGCTACTGCATAGCCAGAAATAAGAATGGTTGCAATGGCATCACTTATTAAAGACTGCTGATGAATTAGTCCCCCACACGTCTGTCATTTTGACACACTGTGGGATCTTGTGTGTTGGGATGAGGCTGAAAGTTATGCCACTGGTACCTCAAATATGAGCAAGGTTACCCATGGTGGACAGGTTTTTAGCTGAGCTTCCAGACTAAGACAGACTAGGGAGGAGGCACCAGCGAACCACTCCCGAAACAACTAGCCATTGAAAATACTATGAATAGCAAAGAAACACTGTCAGATATAGTGCCGGAAAATGAACCCCCCAGGTTGGAAGGCACTCAAAAGACTACTGGGGTAGAGTTGCCTCCTCAAAGTAGAGTCTACTGTGATGACAGAAATGGAGTAAAGCCCCAGGGACCTCCATTTGCTGATGTGGCATGACTCAAAATGAGGAGAAACAACTGTAAACATCCATTAATAATTGGAACATGGAATGTACATAGTATGAATCTAGGAAAATTAGAAATCATTAAAAGAGAAAAGGAGCACATAAACATTGACATTCTAGGCATCAGTGAGCTAAAATGGACTGGCATAGGCCATTTTGAGTCAGACAATCATATGGTCTACTATGTGGGAATGATAAACTAAAGAGAAATGGGGTTGCATTCATCATCAAAAAAAGACATTTCAAGATCTGTCCTGAAATACAATGTTGTCAGTGATAGAATAATATCCATACACCTACAAGGAATGCCAGTTAATCTGACCATTATTCAAATTTATGCACCCACCACTAAGGCCACAAAAGAAGAAAGGGAAGATTTCTATCAGCTTCTGCAATCTGAAATAGATCAAACATGCAATCAGGACATACTGACAATCACTGGTGACTGGAATACAAAGGTTGAAAACAAAGAAGAAGGCTCAGTAGTTGGAAAATATGGTCTTGGTAAAAGAAATGAAGCTGGAGATCACATGATAGAATTTTGTCAGACCAATGACCTTTTCATGACAAATATATTTTTTCAACAACATAAATGGAGACTATACACATGGACTTCACCAGATGGAACATACAGGAATCAAATTGACTACATATGTGGAAAGAGATGATGGAAAAGCTCTATACAAAATGTCGAAATAAGACCAGGTGCTGACTGTGGATCAGACATTCAACTTCTCATATGCAAGTTCAAACTGAAGCTGAACAAAATTAGAACAAGTATACGAGACCCACGGTATGAACTTAAGTATATCCCACCTGAGTTTAGAGACCCCCTCAAAAATAGGTTTAATGCATTAGACACAAATGATAGGAGACCAGAAGAGTTGTGGCATGACATAAAAGATATCATTCAAGAAGGAAGCAAAAAGTTCTTAAAAAGACAAGAAAAAAGAAAAGACCAAATTACATGTCAAAACAGACAGTAGAACTTGACCTTGAACTTGACCTAAAGTAAAAGGAAGACATCATGAAGTTAAGGAACTAAATAGAAGATTTCAGAAGGCAGCTTGAGAAGAAAAAAACAAATATTGTAATGTGCAAGGAGCTGGAGGCAGAAAACCAAAAGGGAATAACACGCTCTGTGTTTCTCAAGCTTAAGGAAGTGAAGAAAAAATTCAAGCCTCGAGTGGCAGTAGTAAAAGATTCTACAGGGAAAATATTAAATGATGCAGGAAACATCAAAAGAAGATGGGAAGAATACACAGAGTCATTGTACAAGAAAGAATTGGTAGATGACCAACCATTCCAAGAGGTTGCATACGAAGAGGAACCAATGGTGTTGAAAGACGAAGTGGAAGCTGCCTTGAAAGAACTGGCGAAACACAAGGCTCCAGGAATTGATGGGATACCAATAGAGATGCTTCAACAAACAGATGCAGCACTGGAGGTGTTAACATCTTCGTGCCAACAGGTTTGGAAAACAGCTACTTGGCCAACTGACTGGAAGAGATCCATATTTGTGCCTATTCCCAAAAAAGGGGATCCACCTGAATGTGCAAACTATCGGACAATATCATTAATATCACACGCAAGCAAAATTCTACTAAAGATCCTTCAGAAGCAACTGCAGCAGTATATAGACAGGGAATTACCGGAAAATCAAGCGGGATTCAGAAGAGGGCAGGGAACCAGGGACATCATTGCTGATGTCAGGTGGATATTAGCTGAAAGCAGAGAATATCAGGAAGATGTTTATCTATGTTTTATTGACTATGCAAAGGCATTTGATTGTGTGGATCATAATAAATTATGGATAACACTTCGGAAAATGGGAATACCAGAACATAATTGTGCTCATGAGAAATCTGTACATGAACCAGGAGGCAGTTGTTCGAATAGAACAAGGAAACACTGCATGGTTTAAAGTTGAGAAAGGTGTGCATTGGGGCTGTATAATTTCACCCTAAATCCTCAATTTATGCACTGGGAAAATAATCCGAGAAGCTGGACTTTATGAGGAGGAACGTGGCATCAAGATTGGAGGAAGACTCATTAACAACCTGCGTTATGCAGATGACACAACTCTGCTTGCTGAAAGTGAAGAGGATTTAAAACATTTACTGATGAAGATCAAAGATGGTAGCCTTCAATATGGGTTACGACTAAACACCAACAAAACAAAAATCCTTAGGACTGGGTCAGCACGCAACTTCACCATAAATGGCGAAAAGATTGAGGTTGTCCAAGATTTTGCTTGGCTTGGCTCTATAATCAACAACCATGGAAGCAGCAGTCAAGAAATTTAAAGACGCATTTCTCTAGGAAAAGCTGTGGCAAAAGATCTCTCTAGAGTACTGAAAAGCAAAGATATCACATTGAAGATGAAGGTGCATCTGACTCATGCCATAGTATTTTCAGTTGCATCATATGCTTGTGAAAGCTGGACATTGAACAAGGGAGACAGAAAAAGAATTGATGCTTCTGAATTGTGGTGCTGGAGACATCTATTGAATATACCATGGACTGCCAAAAGAACCAACAAATCTGTCCTAGAAGAAGTGCAACCAGAGTGCTCCCTGGAAGCAAGAATTGTCAGACTGCGTCTTGCATATTTCAGACACGTAGTCAGGAGAGATCAATCCCTAGAGAAAGACATCATGTTTGGGAGAGTGGCAAGTCAATGCAAAAGAGGAAAACCCTCCACCAGATGGATTGACACAGTGTCTGCAACAATGGGCTTAAACATAAATAAGATCGTTTGCCTGGCACAGAATCAGCAAGTGTTTCCATCTGCTGTACATAGGGTCGCTATGAGTCAGACTCGACTCAATGGCACCTAACAACAACAACAACAATGAATTAGTGGCCTGCAGCCTTAGCACTGTGGCATCCAATCCGGTCAGATCTCAGAAGCTAAGCAGGGTCAGACCTGGTTAGTACTTGGTTGGGAGACTACCTGAGAATACCGTGTACTATAGGCTTGGGAGAAGAACGTGGCACCCATTCCCAAAAATCCAATCTGCCATTGAAACCCCAGTGAATAGCTGAGAAACACTGACAATAGTGTTTCGGCTGTTGTATGTAAGGTAGGCATGACTTGGTCAGTGACTTGATGGCACCCAAAACAACAACAGCAATAAATTAGTGGTTGATTAGTGACTCCAACGTACCTGTCAGCTGTTGTGCCATGGGTGCTTGAGTGTTGCTGTGATGCTGGAAGCTATGACACTGGTATTTCAGATACCAACAGGGCCACTCACTGGTTACAGGTTTCAACTGAGCATCCAGACTATGACAGACTAGGGAGATGGACCTTGCAACCCACTCCTGACACAATTAACCAATGAAATCTCTATAAATAGCAGAGAAGCACTGTCAAATATGTTGTTGTTAGGTTCCCTGGGGCCAGGTCAGACTCATATGAAACACTCGCAGACACTGCCATGCCTCGTACTATGTTGGTGTTTCTCTGTTGTTCATAGGGTTTTCAATGGCTGATTACCTCAGGATTGTTTTGGGAGTGGGCTGGCAGGTCCTTATACCATTTTTGTGTTGCTGGGGATCAATCCCGGGCCTCAGAATGCCCAGAGCAAGCATTCTACCAACTGAGCTAAATCCCAGCCCCATTGTCAATTAGTTCCTGAAAATGAGCCCCCAGGTGGGAAGGTATTCAAGAAACAATTGAGGAAGAGTTGCCTCCTCAAAGTGTGGTCTATGTGGGAATGGAGTAAAGCCCCTGGGACCTCCTTTTGCTAATGTCGCACTACTCAAATTATGAAGAAACACAGTGATAGCAACAATGGCTCAGGCATAAAAAGTGTGTGCATGTAACAGTGTTGAGTAATGTTTCATTTTGTTGTACTTAGGGTCACTATGTGTCGGATTGTACTCAAAAGCACCCAACAACAACAACAACAACAAATTAGTGAATATTAAAATACTCTGAAAATAGAGCCTAACATAGAAAAATCTGTCCTTTCACAATAAACTAAAACTCCACAAGCCACAAGTGCTACACAGTGGTTAGAACTCTGGCTCTGACAGTTTTTACAGTTTCTTCCCAGTTATAACTAACTCACCCTGGGCATTTCACTTACCTGTGATTCAGGTTTCTTATCCATCAAAATGGGCTGATGCTGACATCTGATAATGGTATTGTGGCAACTGCAAAAATATTACTAAATACTTCTTAGAATAGTGCCTAATACATACAAAATAGGAAGTAAATATCTATTGATGGTATGTTGTTAAAAATCTATTGGAAAACTGTCAAAGTTATTGTCAATTTAAAGTATGAAGCTTACAGATTTTTTGTTCCTAGGGAAGGTTTACTTTTCAGGATAAATCATTCAAAGACAACATGCTTATTCAGAGTACTATTAATTAGATTATTTATTGTTTTATTACTAACTTTAATATTTTTTATTACACTCATTTAACAAGACAAAAAGTCTCTTAATGTTAAAAAGCTAAAATAAAATATATTCAAAAATAAGTCTACTTATTCTGATATGGGGAGCTGGGAATATTTTTAACGAGTGAATGTAATATATTACATATTTCTTCTATTTACTTATTTACTTATTTACTTGCTTTCCAGTGCTGGGGGAATCATATCTAGACCTTTGTGCATGCTCATCAAGCACTCTAACACTGAGGTATATCTGCAGTATTCATTGAACATTTGACTCTGTCATTGATCTGTACAGTGTTGTATGTATCTTTGAAAGGAAAATCAACAAAATATCATAGTTAATTGAGTTGGCTTTCCTCAGGCAGTGATAATATAGCTTAACTCCCCTCACCCCCACACAAAGGACCATATGTTTTTCAAAGATTCTCACAGAAAACTCAAGAGGATATACAAATGAACAAAATAGAAGACTATCTAGAAAATAGCAAAAAATTAGAAAGAAAATAGAAGAGCCGTCTTGTTGTTGTTGTTAGGTACCGTCAAGTCAGATCTGATTCATAAAGACCCTATGTACAACAGACGAAACACTACCTGACACTGTGCCAGGCCCAGAAGTATGTTCATGCTTCTCTGCTACTCATAAGGTTTTCAATGGCTGATTGTTTTGGGAGTGGGCTGCCAGGTCCTTCTCCAAGCCTATTGTACTGAATATTCCTATGTGCTCTCCCATTCAATGACTAATCAGACCTGACCCTACTTAGCTTCTGAGGTCTGACGGGATGGGAAGCTAGTGAGGTATGGCTGTGGGCTATGATTTTTCAATTGCCTCATTTTTCCTGGTAGACACATCATGCTCTGTACAATATGAAGGTCATCGGCAATGTGTGGCTGTTTAAGTTAAGTTAAATTAAATTAAATTAAAAATTTTATTCTCTATCCACATTTCAAATGCCCAGTACCCATATGTGGGTAATGGCTGTAGACTATACAGAGCAGATATAGAAGAGTTCCCACTACAAACTCTGAACCAGAATCTGTATTTCAACAAAATCCCCCACCTAATATAGAAACTCAAATTCTGCAAGCCAGTAACCCATTCAATTCTTTGTCTTAGCTTTACTATTAGTACAGTACAAAATGCTGAACTGATCTGCAGCATAGAGAAAGACTGATGCCTGAGTGATGTAAGAAAAGGCAATATTAAATTACATGACATTATCTCTTCTAAGAATAAGAAAAGCATATCATCTCAGTTTTTATAAACTCTCTTAATTTTTTCTGGTTTCATATAAGTTAATTAGCTTTGGTGGTGGTGGTGTTATTGTTGTCAGATCTACAGTCAATTTTCACAAGGACTGGTAAGAAAGTAAGTAGAAACTTAATTTGGAGTCTATGTGCTTGACTTACTGCTGATCTTTTGGATATTCTGTCCTACATCACTTATGACAAAAGATATGGACTAATTCAGAAATAAGACTCCTGTCAAAGTGCATGAAATATAAGCAAGTTAAGAAAAGCTGCAGACTGAGAAAATGGCTATCCCCTGAGAATAGAGCCTAACATGAGAAAACCTGTCCTTCACTTCAAAACACGGACACTGTAGTCAAGGGAAATATTGCTATGGTTTCTTACCACGACATTTTCAGATTTCATCCTTCATACTGTTCTGCAAAGTTTAGGAGAGAAGATATGGTGATATCCTTTAGCTAATATGAAAAATTAATGCAATTTTGAAAGCAGAAATGCCTTTAAAAATTAGAACTGTTGAGGCTCAGAGTTTTAAGAAACACTAAGTCACACAAGCCATGAATTCCTCCATGAGACAGACAGCCTTGAGGGGAATAACTATATCTTCCATTTCTACATGTCAATTCCCAACACTAGAGTTTTGAACAGAGCAGATGTTCATTAAATATGTGTTGAATTAAATTCCATTGAGTTACCCTAAGTTCAAGAAAAGCAAAAATAAAGGGCTTTTTACCTTGCCTCTTCATGTGAGAAACATACATAATCAAGCATTTGATTATGTTGAACTATCTTATTCTAAAACAAACTTGGTTGCTTTGAATAAAAATGTAAAACTCTGCTTAGTTCAGAAAATGAATTAAAAATAGAACTATTTGGACAACCCTAAGTTAAACTAGTTGAAAATTTTCCCCATGTGCAGTCATGAGATAAATGGTTGCATAGTTTGATGATTTTTTTCTGTCAAAAATACATAACTCACTGAAGAATTGTGCCTCTTTGCCATATCTCCTTTCCTTGCTTACTTTAATGAAGCAAAAACTGAGAAAATATTATTCATTCATTCTTAGTAAAGACAATGGAAATGAGATTTCTAATACAAATTTGACTCTTATCATTTTTATATATGTATTTGGTTGTTCTACAAGTACTAAGAGGTGGGCATGAACAGTAATTCAATCTGTGCTGTGTGGGAAATTTGCCTACGGTGCTGGGCATGCAGAAATGCTAAGCCTGAGGACAGTCATCAGCATTGAGACAAAAGTTTGATGAATTACCTTTGATCATTCAGTTACTGATGTTTTTCTCTTAACATAGATGGTGACTTCTCTTCATTGATCCCCTTCATGACCTTGGAACAGTCACAATTGCTCTGATTTAGTTTCCTCATTTAAAAGAGGATATATGATAGAAGTATCTATAGCTATACCACTCTATCATCCAATCTTTTCTGATCTTGGAAGCTAAGCAGGGTCAGACCTGGTTAGTCTTTGGATGAAAGACCATCTGGGAATACCAGGTGCTGTAGGCTTGGAAAAATGACCCATTAGCCCACTCCCAAAAGAATCACCCATCAAAAACCCCATGAATATCAGAGAAGCACCAACTTCTGGGCAGGGCACAGTGTTGGGTAATGTTTCATTTGTTGTACATAGAGTCACTCTGAGTCAGAGCCGACTTGACAACACCTAACAACAAATGATGGAAAGGAGAAGGAAACAATGGCAAAGAGGACGTTATGGACCAGCCACATGTAAAATGGGAGAAGATAAACCCAGCCAGTTTCTTTGGAAGAGTTAATACAAAGTGTTATTTACTCCTCAGGTTCTAGGCAGATATTAACTTACTAGACCATAGTTCTATTTTCTTCTTTTTGAAAATATAACTCAGAAAGTAAGCACAAGATGGAAATGTGCCTTAAAAAATGAACATCAGTAGATCAACTCTCAGTTCTCCTAAAGCAGATTATCTTTGACAAATCTCAACAGCAAAAACAATATTCCACTTCACTGCTTACTTTGTTAACAGTTCACATCTATTTACTCTTAACTTGGCATGTAGCCTGCATCCAAGCTCGAAAGTCATTTAGAAACTTGAAACTCATAGACTACTGAGGAGGGAAGGGCCTTTAAAAATCATCTGAGCCTATCATTAATTGGAATTATTCTCGGAAGCTTGAACAATCCTATTGACGTGGAACTTACTATTCCCTGAGGCAACCTAGTCTATCTTTGCACCAAGTCCTTGCTCTAGGAGGAATGAAAGTAATAGTTGTGCTTGAGCTGTGTTTTTATGACAGTCTGATACACAAACTTTCCTTTCCCAGCCCAGAGTAGGTAGCAGAGAGAAGCTGACAGCATTTCTGAAGGAAAATGGACAATTTCTTGTTCAGATTGTTTTGATAAATAAAAATCCCAACCTTTAGAACAATCACAGTACAAATAAAATATTCTAATATTGTGAACCCCAATTATTATTGTTAATGGAAATCATTTTCTAAAACCAATATAAAAGATTATTGTAAATACTACCTGTGATTAGCCATATTTTAGTCTTAATCTACCAAACTAACCTCTTATTTCTCTGTCCCTTATTAAAGTTACTTCTAGTCCATAATACACACATTGTTAGCCTTCTAAAATTACAGCACCAATACTTCTTTCCTTCTCTTTCTTTATCATCCTTAACTCTCATAAGAGTATTTTATTTTTGTTATCTCTACTTCCTTGCCACTCTTTCACTCTTCAACTCACTGCTACTTGGCTTTTATTCCCACTATTGTGCTAATACTACTCTTTTAAAATCACTAATACATTCCTAAGGGAAAATCCAAAGAACATTTTAGAAGTTTTAACCCTAAGAGAGTTCAATTATGCACTTAATTCTGTTGACTACATGCTTCATATTAAACCCCATCTCCTAGCCTGTTTCCTATCCACTCTCAATTTTTAATGCTGTTCTACCTCTCCATTAAACATTGATTTCCCTCAAATAGCCACCTGTGTCAATTTCTCTTTCTTCCTTGTGCTCTGAGAAGTTCTGCTTATGTTTAATTTTTTGTATCACCTAAATATCTCTAGCTTTGGCCTCTCCCACAAGCTTCTCTTTGACTTGTCCTCATGCAGGGAATGAAATGTGAGATAATGCATGAAGGGTGAACAGGAATTAATGAGAAGATGTGGACGGAAGCCTATCAGGAAAACAACAACAACAACAACAAAGAAAAAATGTTCAAGATTGGAAAGCATATTTAAAAGCTGAGAGGAACAAACAAATGGTATAGCCAGAAGAGTAAATAACAGACACCTCATTGAAGTACAGAAAAGGTAGAACTGACAAATCAGGATGGTGAGATAGAAAAAAGCTGGATCCTGTGAAGCCTTATAATATATGTAAAGGAGTTTGGACTTTATTTTTGGGATGCTAGTAAACAGGCACAGTCCCAGGAATTACATGGCTAAATCTGCATGTGCTATAAAGATCTCCTTGATGTTAATGCAGGCAGTGGATTTATGGGGAAAGCCAGGGGGGTGGAGCATTTAGAGAAGTATTCAGCCATCCAGACAAAAAATGATGAGGATTGGACTTAGCAGTGATAGTTTAAATAGAGAGGATAGAAGTTAGATTTAACTACTATTTGCTAAGTAAAGTAGATAAGATTTAAAGGCTGCTTGGATTTTTGAAATAATAGAGAGGAAGGAATTGAGAAACAAACCTTAAATTCTAAGTCTCCTAGCTTGATGGATTCTGACACCATTCACTGACAGGACAAGCTGGGAGGAGGAGCAAGTTTGAAGCCAAAAATATGAATTAAGTTTTATACAGAAATATCAAACCATGTTCTGGACATCTCCATGTGGTTATCCCACAGTGTGTGGGATAACTCCTCAAAATAAGCAAGTGTAAACTTCACAAGGGAGTACAGGAGTGAAGAGTCACCAAAAGAAAAAGGGAATTTGATGTGCTATTGCTAGAGGAAAGCAGCATGCAAAGTGGACAAACAAAAAACAGCAGCTGTTCTTATGTTCCTCCTCCACACCACTATCCTCCTCTAGTTCAGTCCTTCATCATGCATGGCCCAAAGTATTTTTGACATTTGCTAAATTCCTCCTAGGTCTTTTCCTAAGAATACAGTCCTTACAATGTATGAACCTTGTTTTCCTAAAGAACCTCTTTGGTACATTATTCTCCTGCCCTAAAATCTTCAGTAGCTCCCCATCATGCATTAAATGATCCCCATATTCCTCAGGACTTTTGGGCTCTGTCTTCTCCCTTTCTTTTCCATGTTAAATTGACCAAATTTCCCCCATAGAGATCCTTTAAAAGACTATGACAACTTCCCAATCACACTAAGAGGCTTTCAGATTTTCCTACTTCCATGCTTTGGATCATGTTATATTCCATTTTGCCCACCTGTAATTCCTATGGACAATATAGCCGTCCTTTAAAGTCCAGCCAGATATGAATACATCCATGAAACCTACTCAGATCCATCCTGTCAGAAGAGACGATACTCCACTCAGAACTCCTGTACAAGCATTATGGCATTTGCCCAGGACCATCTTACAGAATGACAGGAGGTAGCATTAGATCTAATATCTTTACTAATTAAGCATTCAGCTTATTTCAAACAATACGCTGATTACTAGGAACAATATTGAATAGCCTCATGCTCTGGGAAGGTTGAGCAATTTCCCCCACTCTTTAATGCTCTGGGGGTTAATAGCAAAAGAACATCTGCCTTAGGATATTCCAAGATTCCAATCTCCAGACTTCCTTGGTAACTCAAATAAGACCTAGCTTTATGTTTCTGCAACATTCCCGTGTTTATGTTCCTCTATAAAGCTCTACGTTTCTTCCCTCTTCTTTGATATATTTCTCACTAATGAACATTCTCTACATAGCAGTTGCCTAAACAAAATTCCCTCTTTAGTTGCCAAATGTGTTTTTTCTTCTACATTCATTTGTCTTGAGAGACTGAATGTACAAATTAACAATGACCAGGCCCTATATAAAAATAAAACTCTGACTCATGACTTGTAGCACCTTGCCTCAAAAACCAACCCATTATTCACACCACCAGCCTAGGGAGCCAGCCTGTTGTAAGTCAAACTTGTAGGAAGCCAGATAACATCTCTAGCAAGAACTCAGTAAGCAAAGAATAATCTCTGTAATAATCAGCCTCAAATGTCCAGGACTTGGTTAATAACTGAAATCTTCCCTAATTTTTTCCCTGCTTACAATTTGGGACCAATACAAGAAAATCAAATATGTACTACCTATTTAGTGACACTGGATGCCCCCTATCTAGCTGGCCTACCTACAACTCCCCGTGTCTGTAACCTCTAATTAGGTCATATCTGAAGCCATTTTTTTTGTCCTCTAACAGGCATTCTCACCCTATGCCTGCCTTTGTGTCTCTATCAAAACATTAGTGATGGTGGTTGGCTCCCTTGCAAGATGTCAATAAATAGGCATGATTTGTTCTCATTCAGTTAATGTTTATTTGTTCTCATTCAGTTAATGTTCTCATTCAGTAATGTTCAGTTAATTTCCATAGGTTGATAAGAATTATACTAGTTAATTTCTAAATCTCTTTACAAAAGGAGTACTGTCATAACTATGAAGGGTATCAAAATAATTTCACTATAGCCCACCGCAAGTGGTAAAGCATATGCTTTTGTTCCTTTGCATATATGTTTACCAAGTATCTTTAATGACATGCTTTCAAAGATAGGAAATAAGTAGATCATTAAATATGATGGACATTGAAATAAGTAGCTCATGTCTTTGATTCCCTTATTTCAAATGTTTACCTCCATCTAACCTAACAAGACCACCACCACCTCCATCTATTTATGTATTTTCAACAAATGTTTGGCAGGATTTCTTTTCTTAGTTAATCAAAGCAGTACATTTTTCAGTAAAATTGGCACTACGTTGTAGCATCCTACCTTCAGATTACTATAACTCAGTTAAGAATAAACATTAGTTCAGATCATTCATACCAAATCTCCACTTATTTCACATTCAACTATTTTCCGTAAAGGTGTGTATGCAACAAGTTAACTACTTTGTAACAATAGAAGGGAAGCACCTTGGCTGAACACTTCAGACCTATTCTGCTCTTTAGCTATTTCAAACTTTGCAAGATAAATTCTTGTCATCTAGAGAAGAGCATTCATTTTTATTGCTTCCTTTCTTTGTTCCCTACTGTGACAGCTCTGCCTGTTCTCCTCAGATGGAAGAGCAAATGATAATAGGAATAATAACCCACATCAGGCTAGCAGAAACAGCATCTGTTAAATCCCTTCAAGCTTCTCTGCCGCTCTAGCAGGAAAGGAATACACACATCAGCTCATTTCTATCTTGCAAGTAGCACAGGACATTGTCTACCTCAACCAAAATTTCTACATCCAATAAGTTGATTAAGGATAAGAAAGAAAAATGACAACAAAAAATCTCTGCCATCTATACTCTCAATCAGTTTGTATCCCAAGAGGTTGCTGCCTTATGAAATTGATTTAATCCCAAATTGTTTAGGGGTGTTAAGGTTGGAGTTTAGCTCAGTTGGTAGGGTGTACTCTCTGAGGACCCGGGTTATAGCCACAGCACCACAAAAGTGGAAAGAAGCATGTGGCAATCCACTCCCAAAGCAATCCGGAAAACAATCAGCCGTTGAAAACCCTGTGAGGTTCACTCTGAGTTAGAACCGACTTGGCAGCACCTAACAACAGTAACAATGTTGGAAAAGCAATAGAGAGACTTTTTTTCTTTTGTAATAACAGCTTGAAGTAAGCATGAAAATGAACTTGGAACATTTCCATTGTGTTGTAAGCGTATGTCTTGGGGAAATGTCAGCCTCAGTTCGTACAGAGAGAAATCGATAATATGCATGCCTAGGTGGATCTGAGAGTCCGCAATTACCGAGTAGGAGAGGCCAGTGCTTATGAAGCAGATTATATGGCTCTTCTCCAAAACAGTTGCTACATAAAATCAAAGTCCTAATTATTATAATCAACATCATCATTTTAAATAGTAGATTCATTAAACAGAAAAATAAACTAAAATTCATCCTTAGATGTATATCAATGTTGCCCAGAGAGCCTTTTTAGTTAGTAAGCACATTATGCCAGAGTCTGTACAAGCACCTTAAACAGGTGTCTGTTCTCGGTATGTTTGTTTTGCTTGCTGGCTTGCTTTTACAGAGGCTAGCTCAGGCTAATTTTCACCAATGACAAAGGAGGATACCACTCCATGTAGAGAGCATCCTAGAGACCACACCAGTCCTCTGTCCTCACATTGGCAGGGGGAGATCTCTACTCTGGACCCTTCCTGAGGTCCTGGACCCTTTGGGTCCCTAAACTGGAACTGAAATCACAGCCACAGCCACAGCCTGGGACCTGGTTCCATCAAGTCTTGGCCTTTGTTTGGCAAAACCTGAGACCATTGGTGGTGTGCATATAAGCAGGCTCCCCATGCCTGGGGTGGAAAATATAGGCATGTTGATGAAGTGCATTGCTCATATCGGTGGTGCCTTGGGTGTGATTTCCTTAGACTTCACAAGGACCTTGACAGCCTCAGCATGTGCCCTCATTGTCTTGGTTGTGATAGCCTGCATCTGCTTTGGGCACCTCTTGCTATACATCTTAACAAAACACATATTCCTGTGGAACATGGGCTATATGTTGTTGTTGTTGTTGTTGTTGTTGTTGTTGTTGTTGTTGTTGTTGTTGTTAGGTGCCATTGAGTCAGGTCCAACTCATAGCAACCCTATGTACAACAGAATGAAACACTCCTTGATACTGTGCTATGCCTAGCACTATGTCAGTGCTTCTTGGCTATTCATAGGGTTTTCAGTGGCTGATTGTTTCTGGGTTGCTTTAGAAGTAGATTGCCACATGCTTCTCCCATTTTTGTAGTGCTGGGGATTGAACCCAGAGCCTCAGAGAGCAGAGTGGCACTCCTCCAACTGAGCCAAACCCCAACCCCTTGGGGTATATATACTCTTTTAAGAGAGTCATAATTTTGTGATTGAGTTTTTTTGTTGTTATTCCTATGCTATTTTCAGGACTGATTGTGTATGACATGGTTCTTGGACTAGATCATGTCTATACTTTAACCTGTGGCTTATGTATCATAGCTGACTTATTTTCGTGAACATAAGGCACAGATATATTGCTTTTGATCTACTAAGTACTTGTATTTCAAAAAGCAATTTAATAGAATTAAGTTTTAAAATAATTAGATTGATTATGTTTAATGTTTTGCAAGATCAAAGAGTTATAGAGATTGGTTATACTACAATGTGAATATATTTAACTTAAAATTGATTAAGATGGTAATTTTCATGTTTTATATGTTTTATAATGATTAAAAATAGGAAAATAAATCAAAATAATTGGATGTGGTATATGACAACTGCTAGTTTAACATAGCTCCTGAATATACCCCTCTTCCCCATGTATGTAAATGAGGTAAATGGTCACATGAATATGTGAAATCCTATTCTGTTGCTTTGCTTTTTTTGTTTTCCACATACTTTGCAAGTGTTCTACCAAATGCAGTACCAAGCTTTTTTTTTCTTTGAGTTAGGGTCTCACTAAGTTATGCAGGTTTCCTCTGGCATCAAATTCATGATCCTGGCTCTGCCTCCCAAATTGCTGGGATTACAGGTGGGTGCCACCATGCCTAGCTATTGCTAGTCTTGTTGTCGCTATTATTGGTGTTGTTTTTAGGTGCCATTGAATCATGTCTGACTCATGTTGTTGTTGCTAGGTGCCACTGAGTCCAGTCTGACTCATAGCAACCCTATGTACAATATGAAGGAAACACTCCCAGACAATTTGCCATGCCTGGTACTATGTCAGTGCTTCTCTGCTATTCATAGAGTTTTCAATGGCTGACTAAGTTTAAGGGTAGACTGCCAGGTCCTTCTCTCATTTTTTTCAGTGCTGAGGATCAAAATCAGGGCCTCAGAGAGCACAGAGCAGTACTCTACAAACTGAACTAAATCCCAACCCTTCTGAGTCATGTTGTTGTTAGGTAACATCGAATTGGTGTCCGACTCATAGTGACCCTATGTACAACAGGCGAAACAGTATTGTCAGTGTTTCTCTGCTATTCACAGGGTTTTCAATGGCTGATTGTTTCAGGAGTGGGATGATCGGTCCTTCTCCAAAGCCTACAGCACCTGTTATTCCCAGGCAGTCTCCCATCCGAGTATTCACCAGGCTCAATTCTTGCTTAGCTTCTGACATCTGTTGATATCAAACCTAATCTTCATAAAACTTGAAAATCATCTCTAACTTTTGTTCCCAAACTGCTACCAAATTCACCATTCATCTTTCCTATCTAGGTTCCCCAGTAATTGGGGCAAAACTAATTTTCATCTACATTAGCTAGGAATTTCTCTTTCTTTGGGGATTTCTTACTGTTTTGTGTGAGGTAACTGAGTTATTGATGGGAAGGAAAAAATAAGTAGTACTGAAGAAGATGAACAAGGGACAAAGTAAGGTTTAAATAACTGCCAAAAGAGTTCTTATTTTCTGGAAGCCTCATTAAAAAGTTTATATTTTCCTACAGTGTTTTAAGTGCCCTAGGAACCTGAGCTTTGTGTTTCCAGCCTAAAGAAGAGAGATGACAGTTAAATACATCATAAAACAGGGTTATACTACAGACTTTCATACTCTGGTTTTTATCCATATTATACTATTTCTATTTTATGATCATACATTTCTTAGTGTCCACTTGCAATCTATTATTCCAGCTGGTTTTGTCCAGTCTTTATTATTACATCCCTGAGGGAAAGATCTTATTATATCAATTTTATAAATAAGGTAATTTATACTCAGAAGAGACACTTTCCTGAATTCAAACAACTAGGGAATGGTAGAACTGACAATATATGTCAGATCTTTTAGTTCCAAATCTCCTTTGTTTTCCTCTGTACTTAGAGTAACATGTGCTAGTTTAGTCTCTGTTTAATAATTTCTCAGAAAGTACAAAAGTGCCCATTCCTGTTTTGAGTTTTTTGTTTGTTTGTTTGTTTTTGTTTTTTTGAGACAAGGTCTCACTATGTAGCTCGGGCTGGCTTTGATCTTACAATCCTCCTGCCTCAGCTTCCTGAATGCTGGGATGACAGATATGTGTGAGTGGGCCCAGGTTTGTTCTGATTTTGATCATTTGTTTGCCATAAGGCCAAATTTCTTTACTGGGAAGAGTGATTATTACATCCAAACAGATAAAATAATTTGAGTTTTTCAACATCCAAGTAACTATGCATTTAACATATAATGAATAAAGAGTAATTAATTATAAGATTTGAGTTTGGGTTTAGCTCAGTTGGTAGAGTGCTGCTTCACACTCTCTGAGGCACTTGGTTCAAGCCCCAGCACTGCAAAGATGGGAGCAGGACATAGCAATCTACTCCTGAAGCAATCTAAAAACACTAACAATAACAACAACTACAATTTATAAGATATTAGGAGTGATCATTTATAACCAAAGATATATATTATACCTGGGTCTTGCTTGGACCTAGAACTGGAAAGAGAAGGAAACTTGCTACCCCTGTCTTGATTCTATTTCTTGAGTCACATGAAGCTCTATTTTCCTGATTTTCTTTAACAGGTTCCCATACCTCCCCAAAATGCAACTTAACTCTTACTGTTGTTGTTAAATGCCATCAAATTGATGTCCAACTCATAGTGACCCTATGTAAAACAGATGAAACAGTATTGTTACTGCTTCTCTGCTATTCATAGGATTTTCAATAGCAGAGTGTTTTTGTTTTTGTGCGGGGAAGTGGGTTGCCATGTCCTTCTCCCAAGCTTGTGGCACCTGGTGTTCCCAGGCAGTCTCCCATCCAAGTATTACCATGCCTGACCCTGCTTAGCTTCCAAGATCTGAGGGGATTAGATGCCACAGCAGCGTGGCTGCAGGAAAACTCCCATTATTAACTCAAAAACCTAGTAAGGGACTCATGCCTATCATGCCTTTAACTTCTTAATTTCAGGGAGAAGAAAGTCCTAAGACTCAGTTCATGTCAAGACTCAATCATTAAGCTGGTGAGTATCAAGCATAATGATGAGAATAGACTTGTTACACTTTGCCAAGTGAACAAAGTGAACATATCTTTTAAAAGAAAAGACCAAATTACACTTTAAAAGAGACTCTGAAACTTGCTCTTGAATGTTAAGCAGCTAATGTAAAAGGAAGACATGACAAAGTTAAAGAACTATGTAGAAGATTTCAAAAGGCAGCATGAGAAGAAAAAATCAAATATATTGACATGTGCAAGGAGCTGGAGATAGAAAACCAAAAGGGAATAATTGAAAAAAATCTTTAAGCCTAAAGTAGTGAAGGATACTACAGGGAAAATATTAAACAATACAGGAAATATCAAAAGAAGATGAAAAGAATATACAGAGTCATTATACCAAAAAGAATCAATGGGTTATCAACCATTTCAAGAGGCTGCCCATAATCAGGGACCAATGGTACTGAACGAAGAAGTAGAAGTGGCCTTAAAGGAATTGGTGAAACACTAGGCTCCAGAAATTGATGGAATAACAACTAAGATGTTTCAACAAACAGATGCAACAGTAGAGGTGTTCATTTCTATGCCAAGAGATTTAAAAAACAGCTACCTGGCCAACTGACTGGAAAAGATCCATATTTGTGCCTATTTACAAGAAAGGGGATCCAAATGAATGTGGAAATTATCAGAGGATATCATTAATATCACATGCAAGTAAAATTTTGCTAAAGAGCATTCAAAAGTGATTACAGCAATATATTAACAAGGAATTGCCAGAAAATAAAATTGGATTTAGAAGAGGGTGTGGGACCAGGGACATCATTGCTGATGTCAGATGGCTGTTAGCTGAAGGCAGAGAATATCAGGATGATGTCCATCTACATTTTATTGACTATGCAAAGGCATTTGACTGTGTGGATCACAACAAATTATGGATAATATTGTGTAGAATGGGAATAGCAGAGACTTAATTGTACTCATGAAGAATTAGTACACAGATCAAGAGGCAGTCAATTGAACAGAACAAGGAAACACTGACTGGTTTAAAGTCAAGAAAGGTGTGCATGGGGGTGTATCCTTTCACTGTATCTCTTCAATCTATATGCTTAGCAAATAATCTGAGATGGTGGACTCTATGAAGAAGAACATGGCATTAGGACTGTAGGAAGACTCATTTAACAATCTGAATTATGCAGATGACATAACTCTGCTTGCTGAAACTGGACAAGATTTGAAACATTTACTGATGAAGATCAAAGAACACAGCTTTCAGTATGGATTATGCCTCAACATCAAGAAAACAAAAATCCTTACAACTGGTCCAGTAAGCAACTTCATGATAAATGGAGAAAAGATTGAGTTTGTCTGAGATTTTGTTTTACTTGGTTCTACAATCACCCAGGGAAGCAGCAGTCAAGAAATCAAAAGGCACATTGCATTAGGAAAAGCTATTGCAAAACACCTTTTTAAAGTGTTGAAAACTAAAGATGTCACACTGAAGATGGTATTTCTAGTTTCCTCATAAGGCTATGAAAGCTGGACATCAAACAAAGGGGAAAGGAATAGAAAGGATGCTTTTGAATTATGGTGCTGGAAATGAATATCGAATACATCATGGCCTGCCAAAAGAACCAATAGATTCATCCTAGAAGAAGTGCAACCAGAGTGCTCCTTGGAAGCAAAGATGGCCAGACTGCTTCTAACATATTTTAGTCATGTTGTCAGGAGAGACCCCAATCCTTGAGGAAGGACATGTTTGGGAGTGTGACAGGTCAACCAAAAAAAAAAAAAAAGTAAAGTCCCGCAGTCCAGCTGCAGCCTAGATTAAATGCAGGGTCTCCCGAAGGCAGATGAGGCATCGGTGGCTGGGTAACAGCAGACACAGCAGCTCGGAGGCAGTGTGAATCTGTTCCGTTTATTTCCCAAATAGCTCAGCCTTATATACAGAAACTAAAATTCACTAAACCATATGGAAGGTCAGAAAAAGGACAAAGGGAATTGGCAGCATTGATGGATTACAACAAGGTTTTGTTAATAATCATTCCATTAGATTATCACAAAA
>VMDO01014103.1:0-55816 GCA_007922755.1 Pedetes capensis | reverse complement strand
TTGTTAACTACAACTGGGAAATACTTCTCTAACTCAACCAATATTTTTATTCATGTGAAAACATGTTTCTTATTTATAATACAAACAGACATAAAAGAGCAGTATGTCTACAGATTAATATTATAGAAGTATATAACAATGTAGAAACATAAAAGGATATAGTTTATCAAGCTGTATATCATATTTCAACTAGATAACAACTGTTACTATGTATAATAATTTGAAAGGCTATAAAAGTAAATTGCCCTATATTACTCAGAATAAATATTTCTATTTTAGTTACCACTAAAACATTTATTGTCTCTGTGGTTTACAGTTAATATTAGCCAATACAAGAAAGATAAGTTACTAAAACAAGCAGCCAAAGAAAAAAAATGAGATCTTGAATCAGACTATAAATTATTGTATATGAATGCTCATTACTATGACATTTATTGGGGCTGAGCTTTAGCTCAGTTGGTAGAATGCTGCTCTGTACTCTCTGAGGCCCTGGGTTTGATGCCCAGCACTGCAAAAGTGGAAGAAAGACTTGGAAGCCCACTTCCAAAGCACTCCTGAAACAATCAGCCATTGAAAATCTTATGAATACCAGAGAAATACTGACAATAGTGCTGGGTATAGCAATATGTTGGAGAGTGTTTGATTCTGTTGTACATAGGGTCGCTATGAGTCCAACTAGACTGAAAAGCACCCAGTAACATGACATTTACTATGTTAACTACAACAACACAATAGAAATACATATCTTTTCATCCTGAACCCAGAAACTTAGATTTAGAGATTTTCAATTTACTACCTTTATGACCTTAAACCTACAGTTTTAAGCCTCAACTTTCCCACAAATAAAGATGTCACCTCATAGGGCTGTTTGAAAGGTCACATAAAATATTATGAGAATACTCTGTAAATGGAAATATTTACAAAACAGTCATTGTTATTAATGTTACTCATGTATTACTAACAATTTTGGGTATATAGTGTTAATATATCATTTTCATATCAAAAATAGCATGTTTTATTGTTTTTAAAAACATTAAAAATCACTATCAACCAATTAGGTTGGGATTTGTGAAGTCACTCCTCTCTAACTGCCAAATGATTTTTAGTCAAGGAGCCTCAGCTCAATGGGAGAAGTCTCATACTACCAGCAACATGGCTAAGGCAAAAGAAGGAAAGGTGAATGAATATCAGAAATGTTTCCATAACATGATCAGAATATCAGTATGGAAAGGGTAAACACATTTTAAAGGTGACTAACATTAGACATTTTAAAGGTGACTAACATTAGATTTCTCTTATCCCACTTGAGTTTTTAATTGTTGCTTTTCTTTTCTTTTCCTTTTTTTCTTTCTTTTCTTTTTTTTCTTTTCTGGTACCGGGGATTAAATCCAGGGTTTCATGCATGCCACTCATACACTCTACCAAAGAGCTAACGACACCCTCAATCCCATGTTTTTGGTTTTATGGTGCAGGAAAGACAAAGGAATTTTCAGAAAAGTGTATCCATATACTTAATTTCATAAATATACACATAAAAAGTATTTGATAAATGATTGGTTATACTGAACCTTAGATCAAGAAAATATACACTACAATACAAAACCAAAGATTCTCATAGTAACTGTAACCTCATATTAGCAGCTTTCAAGACCTCATCCTATTCTTTGGTATCAAGACAGACGTAGAAGAATGACATGCTCATATTATTAAGCACTCATATTATTATTAGTAGTAGTATTAACATTTGTTATTTTCACCAGTTATTCTTTCCTTTAAGTCCTATCTCTGATTTAAATAGAAGACATCATCAGAGGGTTTCCTCCACAATGTTAAGAGAATACCTCACAAGGACCCAAGAAGAATGGCATCTTGCCTACCGATTGAAACTATGCTAGATCATACAGAAGCCCAATATTACTTTAGTAGATAAAAAGGAACTTTGGATCATATAAGAACGCATTTAAAAGTCACTCTTTTTTCCTCTTCTTCTCTTCTCCACCATTTAACCACCCACTGAAAAAAAGTAATTTAATATTAAATATTAAATTTAACCCTGATTTAAATCTTGGTACTTTCTTGCATGGGAGAAGGACCCGGCAATCCACTCCCAAAAAATCAATTTGTCATTGAAAACCCTATGAATAACGGAGAAGCACTGACAGTAGTGTTTTGCCCTCGCCCGTTGTACGTAGGGTCACTATGAGTCGGATACCGACTCGATGGCACCTAACAATAACAACAACTTTCTTGCAACATTAAAAGTACAAATAATTCTGAAGTAAAATTTGTACAATCTTTTTTTTTAAACATAGAAATTGCTGAATTTAGTTTAAATGTTTCCCTTCAGACAGCATATTTTTAAGATAATTTTAATAATATAGTTTAAAAACCTGACAACTTAGTTTACTTTCTCACAAAATTAGGGCTGAAGATCAGATTTTGTTTGAGCTGACTGATCCTTGAACAGTTTACCTTCTACCTTTGTTGAAACTAAAGGCAGGTTTTGCTTGCTTGTTTGTTTTTGTAATGCTTGGGGGCTGAACCCAGGGCCTTGCACACATTTTGCAAGTGCTCGATCACTGGGCTGTAATCCCAGCCCATTTTTTGTTTTAAATTTTATTTTGAGTCAGGTCTAGCCTTGAACTTGAACTTAGGATCCTTCTACTTCCACCTCCCAAATCACTGGGACTATAGGTGTCCACAACCACACCTGGCTCAAGACAGGTTTCTTAATCTCCATATTTTTTGACATATTTCACTTGATAAGTCTTTGCTACGGGAGACTGTCCAGTATATAAGAGGATATTTAGCAGCATCTCTGGCCTCTACCCTGTAGATTTCAGTAGCACTTCATCCTTTTGGACTTTCCAGTTGTGACAACAAAAAGAAATGCTTCTAGGCATTAACCCCTTGTTGCCTGAAGCACAATTTGCCTATACATCAAGAACCATTACTCTGTAAGTATCCACAGGATATAAGAGGTAAAATTTTAAAACTCTAGGAAATAACAACTATATGTTGTTGCTGTTGTTAAGCACCATTAAGTTTGTGTCCAACTCATAGGGACCCTACATATAACAGGCAAAACAATATTGTCAGTGCTTCTCTACTGTTCATAGGGTTTTCAATGGCTGATAGACTTTTGGGAGTGAGTTGCCAGGTTCTTCTCCCAAGCCTACAGCACTTGATGTTCCCAGATAGTCTCCTATCCAAGTACTAACCAGGTCCAACCCTGCTTAGATTCAGAGATCTGATGGGATCAAATGCCACAAGGCTACAGCTGCAGGCAACAACTATATAAGAAGTACATTTAGTGAGTATTATAACACAAGGAAAATTAAAAACCTATCACCTGGGATGGGGTTGTGGCTCAGTAGTAATGTGCTTGCCTAGTATGTGCAAGGTTCTGTGTTAGATCCCTAGCATCACAATAAATAAAACAAAATCCATCACTTCACCTCATGTAAACAAAGATCTCCCAAATAGGCAATTTACTTAGTGCTTTCTTCATACAAAAAGAGACATTCAGACAACTGAATAGAATAGATAGACTGAACAGGCAAAGCTAACAAATTACTTATAAAATTGCTATTGCTTGTTATTCTTTAAATATATGATAGAGTAAAATTAAGTTACTTACCTTTCTTCTCGTAATTTTCGTACTCGCTCAGCCCTTTCTCGTTTCTCTTGCTCCTCAAGAGCACGCTGTTCAGTTGTGTCTTTTTGGATGCGTTCACTTAAGGCATCAAAGTCCTTTGCAATGATATGTAGTAGCCAATAAAGGCCTTTTTTAATGGACTTGTCAATTTTCTTTCCATATCCCAAGACTGCTGAACAGGGTTCCTAAAATAGAAATTTATTTGACTCAATGATTAAAACTAAGAGTTCCCTACACAAATATTCTCATAAATCATTTAGTATAACTAAATCATTTAAGTTAAAGATATGAAATATCTGATTATTTAACTTATACAACACACATTTGCAATAACTAACATTAGTACTACATTTAAGTTGAGAGATTTTACAAATAAGATCTATGAGCTTCAAGGGATACTATAATATAAGAAGTTTACAGGACCAAGTATAATTTTAAACAAGTTTACTGGAAGATTAAACTGCCATAAGAAAAACAAATCTACTTCTTAAAAATAATAGGAAGTTTTAAATCTCTTCTACCAAGAAACTTATAGCAATAAACATCCATAAGATTAATAGACTAATGATTATTTTATGAAACCACAATAAATAAATCCCTTGTCTAACTTCCTTAAGATTGTATTTCAACTATTCTAATATGATTTTTTGAAATTCCTCATAAATTTCTTATGCTTAAATTACACACATACACAAACCACACACATACATTTTTCTTTCCTATTTTCCAAAATTTGTAGCATGACATGTTGGTATAGTTTACAGGACCTATTGGCAATATCTCAAACAAAAAGCAAACAAAAATTCTTTGAAATCATGATGGATGGTTTATGGAAGTAACAACTAAATAGAAAAAAAAATATTACAGCATTAACTAATATCACTAGAATAATGAGAACATGCTTCCTGAGAGGAAAATCTTTTAAGATTTTTCTCTAATTCCTTATGATTTTCATAAAAGATAAGTTATTCTAAATATATTTAAGAGGGAAGGGCAAAAAGACAAGTAAAAACAAACAACTTACTATCTGACACAGGCACTTGTGTTCATTGACCAGTTTTTCTAGAGAAAGACATTCAATCACATCAGCTTCTCCTAAAGCCCCTTCCTTGTCTTGTTTATTTGCTAATCTAGAAAGACAAATAGAGTGGTTTTGTAGTAAATACATATCAGATGACAACTTAAAAATATTTTGACCATATTCTTCTATTCCAAAGTTTTAGAACAAACTGGAATTAGAAAGTATTATATTACTGATTTCATCATTTTCTTTACTATTGCCAAAATAAAGCTTGTAAGAAATGGCCTATAAGAGGAAAACCAAGTAAAGAGAATTGTCAAGAAAATACAAGCACCACATTAATAGGACAATTAAAAAGCTACAAACAAAAAGAAGTAGGTTATTTTCCAATACTGTGTCGTTTTTGATGATCTATACACCTTCCACTTTTTCTCCCTTTATATCACTTTACCTTAAAATAAAAAGTTACAAAACATTACCGTAACACCACTATCACACCTAACAATATTAATGATAAGATATAATATTCAATACCCTCAGTATGCCCCAATACAATTTTACAAGTTTATGGTTTAAAATCAGATCAAAATAAGATACTCATTACAATTTATCACTCTTAAGTCTTTTAAGGACTGGGATTTAGCTCAGTTGGTAGAGCGCTGCGCTGCAGTCTCTGAGGTCCCAAGTTAGATTCCCAGCACCCCAAAAATGGGAGAAGGGCCTGGCAATCTACTCCCAAGGCAATCCCGAAACAGTCAGCCATTGAAAACCCTATGAGGGTCACTATGAGTCAGATACTGACTCGACGGCAACTAACAACAACAACAACAAAGTCTTTTAAAACCTATATTACCTACCTTCTCCCAATTCCAACATCACCAATGCCACCCCTTTTCCTCACATGACATTTACTTGTAAAATGAAACATGTCATTTATCTCAAGAATTCCCTATGTTTGGGACCTGGTTAATATCTTATTAATCATTTAAAACATACATATCCTGTACTTTCTACATCTGGTAATTAGATGTACTGTCTAGATGAGTTTCAAGTTGAAATCTTTTGTCAAGCACATTTCATAGATGGTCCTGGTACTTAAGAGACACATCACTTTTATATGGAATCATATTTTAGTAATATTAAAGTTGATCAGTAGATTTAGAGTCAGTTTGATCAATCCGAAATGAAGTTCCTCATCAACCTTTCAATTAATGATTTTAGCAGACATTGATGACTTTTATTTAATCCAAATATTTTTTAAGAGTTCATGAAATAATGATTTGCCTAGTTCTATATTCCTTTTACACTTCATAGCAGGCTTTTCTATACAAATAAGCTTTCATCAAGTACATGGTGACTCTTTATTAGATATAATTCATGGAGAAAAATCAACATAAATGTTTGATCTTTTGCCTGTATGTCCTACTTTTCGTAATAATGAACTGGTATCCTAGTAACCTCCGAGGTAATCAAGTTGCATTATTATTATTACTGGTCTTGTTTTGGGGCATATAAGTATGAATAGATTTTTTAAATGTTTGATATGTTTCGAAAGCAGTTATTGTTCTTTTTGAGCCCAAAGGTTACCCAGTTTTTGCTCATAAGATGTCCCCTTCAAGTGAGCTCTTGGGTCCTTTTTGTACAACTCCAGTAGTTTTTGATAGCTTCTTTGTTTTCTCATATGAAACAATGTCCTAGACCAGGAATTATCTATTTTCCTAGGGACCTCTGATCTTTTCAGTGGGAAATGACATTTTTGTATATACCACTAAGGTGACAAACTGACAAACAAAAAAACTATTGTCCATCTCTGGTCCCTTTTCCTCTCCTTATTCCTTCATTTTTGCTATATGTAACCATTTTCATTAGTTTTTAGTTCATCTTCACATTATTTCTTTTGAAAATATAAACAAGTATATGGGGAAAATGGTATTTTAAAGACCACAATCTGGGCACTAAGGGCATTCATTGGTATTGACTGGTATGTATCTGAATGTATATTTATATCCATCTTCTCTTTCTTTCTCAAAGCTAGCAATACTGTATGCACTTATTTTACAATATGCTTTCTATTTTCAACTGAACAGTAAATCCTGCAAATATCCTAAAGTAGAATAAAGAAATCTCCTTTGTTATGTTGTGCAGCTACAAAATGATCCACTTTAAAGATGTTCCATCCTTTATTAAGTCATCCTACACTGAAGGAATCTTGTGCTTCAATGTTTTGTTTTACACTAAGTCCTGTGAAAATTAGATTTGTGAAAGAATCATTTATTTTGGGAACAGATTCCAGGAGGTAGGACTTGTAAATCAAAGAATAAATGCAAATGTTATTTCGACAGCTACTGCAGTAACATTCTCCTGCCTTCAAGCAACAAGTCAGGTAGGAAAAAAAAGAAGAAGAAGGGTTTAGAAATCTGGTAGTGTGAGAGAAATTTTTGTTTCTAATTTTTCCTCAATATTTCTACATGGTAAAAATTAATTTTGAATTATTATATTGGCATAATACACAGCTTAACACTGCTGAACAAATTTAGTTCTATATTGAAAACTATAGGAGAAACTTATTTAGCAAAAAGAAAAGTGGGGTAGAGGGTTTAAAGACGTTAAGGCCTTTTCTAACTGTTCTATTTCTGAAATTGTATAATTTTATGAGCAATGCCCTTATGAGATTTCCTAAAATAGGAGAGAATTAAATCACAAATGGAGCAAAAGGCCTTTACACCAAGCTTCTTTCCATTACTATGTAATTCTATCTTTTTAGCAGGTTTTGATATTCAAAGGAAAGTAATCTTTATTTAAATACAAACCTGCCTTTTTGAAATAATGTATTTTATAGATAATGGAGGACTGGATTTACCGAGACTGTGCAAAGTATTCCATGTAGGCAGTTTAACAAGGACTTCCTGTTACCAAGGAGCTCCAATGAAAATGATCTTCCTTTAATCTGAAGAGTAGGCACCTAACAGGCAGAACCAGATTCTCCAGGTGTGAAGTAAGCAATCTGTGGTACTCATTTGATATTAACAGCAAAAGTATAACTTTATCTTCAACTTATTTGACTTCATTATTTGGCTTTGAATTAACTGTATGAGAACCACACAGAAATTAGCCTCTGACAGAGATGTACATAATTTGATCACACACTACATTAGATGGTACTCAAGATTTTCTCTCAAAGGAAGAATTCAAACACCACAGGTGGAAGAACAGCAAAAGGAACAAGACAGAAAGGTAAATAAGCTACTTATTTCTGTACTTTTTAATGTGAGTCATCCATAGACTGAAATCTAGTTATACTGCGACATTTAAAAATAGCTCAACACATAATTAAAATTACCTGTTTTGCTCAGATTTGGACAGAGCTACAGGTACCTGATCTGTTCGTATACACTCCTGCCAAGCTGAACAAGACTTAGATGTAAAGCTCTTAATCAACTTCGGAGAAAATAGTTTTTAAAAATTCTTTAAAAATGACTTCATACTTTAGAAACATTAAAAGATCTAAAATTCCTTCTTTTATAGACTATAATTAATCATGCTGTGCTTGTTTTAGAGAACACTTTTACATTTGACACTAAAAAGAAACTTATGCCCAAATCTAACACAATGTATAGCCTTTAAACTTGAGATAATTTTCCATAGTTTTAATTAATACTTTCATTGTTGTTTCCCAGAATCTGACAAAACTAATTTGAGGAAATTAGAAAATAATCTTGTTGTAAAAGGACTACCATAAAATATCAAAGTATTCAGCCACCTTTTAAATTTAAGTTTCAGCTTAATGTTTCAGCTAGTGTATTTAAAGTACTCACATTGTAAAATTTAACAAATTTTTCAAACTATTAAGCCAATGTAATGTTTAAGTCAGCTTCATTTAAATGCAACATGTATAAATGGGTCGGATACTTTCCAGGGCATTTTATAATTGCTGCCATGTTTGAACTGAATAAATATGCCACTTCAGATCAAAATAATAATGACTTTATAAGTGTTTTAACGGTAGATTTAAAAGTTGCTCATGTGATATCTAGGATCTTATATCTTCAAACCCATGCATTTTTAAATTTAATATAAAGGCCATTTTATGTCTATAAAAATTACTTGAATCAGATAAGTGAAAGTTCAAAAATTACACGTCTTAATAAACAAAAATGACCTTACTACACAAGATAATTTAACAACTCATTTACATGAAATGAAAAGTAGGAAACAGCATTGAAAGACTGCATTACAAAAATTCTCAGGTGACTCAAATTTAAAGAATATATACAACCTGAAATAATTTTTCAGTTCATTTTTACAAACCACTATTTTACCCTCACTTAAGTAGCCAAAGAGGTTAATATTCCAGTAAGATCCATTGCTTTAACCTTGAGCTAGAGAAATGTTGCAAGTTTTTTTCAAATATAAAAGCAAAAGATACTCTGTTAAAAACTGGTTATACTTCTTGAAATATTTTATGTAATCAACATAATAAGAATGGCTTAAACTAAAAAAAACTATAAACATATTAATCAAATATCCCCACGTATATTTCTTAAAGTACTAGGTAATTTTTATTCATGTTTACCTCTAGGAATTTGTACTGTCTTAACAGGGTGGAAAAAATTTTATTTGAGTCATACAAGTTTTCTTTTCTATTACCCAGAACAAATTGCTAAAATTGGGTTGGTTACCATATGTATTAATTATTGTTCTAATATTTTTTCAAATAGCATATTTAAGATCAAAGACATAATGCATTATTGCTAGAATTCAAAATTACATAGCATTGTAGGGTTTTTTGTTGTTTTTCAGTGCTAGGATGCTGAACCCAGGCCTTCACACATACTTTGCAAGTTTTCTATCACTGAGCTGCACCCAAGCCCTGCTTTGTTTATTTGTTTGTTTTAAATCTTGAGACGGGGTCTCACTAAGTTACGCAGGCTGCCTTTGGCCTCAAACTTGCTATCCTCCTGCCTCCCCCTCCAGAGTTACTGGGATTATAAGCATGTGCCACTGTGCCCAGCAGCAACGTAGCATGTTAAACATGCTGATAAATGACTCATGTTTGGATAGAATACTTTCAACATTAAAAAAATAAATTTTAAAGTACAGAAAAGATTATATAAAAAGTGATCTCATCAGTCTCACCCAGCCTAAGAAATTAAATGATTTCACAACCATAAGCATCATATTTTATGCCTATATGAACTGCCTCTTCCAACTTTTAAATTCTAATATGCTTCGATGTCTCATTTTGCCTAACATTCAAATTTATGAGGACATATGATCAATTAAATTGGAAACAGTTATGCATATAGTTATCAGTATGCAACTACTAGAAAATGCAAGTTATATAGAGCACGTAAATCACCTGAATACTACATTAAGTCAATTTCTGCATAAATCAACAAGAATTGGAGGAACATTCTGGGTTATATTGACTCTGCAAAGATGATCAACTATGACTTAGTCAAGGTGCACAGACATAGAAATGATTCTCTCATGTTCTAAAGGCACAGAAGTGTTTGATATAGCCTTAAGTAAAAAAAAAAAAAGGAGAAAAACAGAAAAAGAAATATTTAAAATGACATTATTAAGTTTTAAAGTAAGAAAAGGAAGCCTTCCAGTGCCAGAAGGGAGAACACACTCATAGCCAAAGTGAAGAGCAAAAATTAAAGATAAATAGACTAGGCTGCTAGAAACAAGTAGTTTACCTTACAGGCTGAGGTTTAGGTTTGTGGATTATAGAGAAATGAAACTGAGCTTCCTAGATGATGTAGTGAGCTAGGAAAAAGAGAAGATAATCTGTATACAAACAAGGATATTTCTTTAATGTGCCCTAGATTGCATCAGAAAGTGAGAAACCCATTTGGGCTACATATATCACTAGAAAAAAATGAGACACATGTGCACCCCCACACACATACAGACATTTTTGCAGTGCTGAAAATAAAACCCAGAACTCCATGCATGCCAAGGCAAGCCCTCTACCATCAAATTATGTTGTTGTTGTTGTTAGGTGCCGTCCAGTCGTGTCCAACTCACAGCGACCCTCATAGGGTTTTCAATGGCAGATTGTTTCGGGATTGCTTTGGGAGTAGGTTGCCACGTCCTTCTCCCATTTTGCGGTGCTGGGAATCGAACTTGGGACCTCAGAGACTACAGAGTGGCGCTCTACCAACTGAGCTAAATCCCAGCCCACCATCAAACTATACCTCCAGGCCAAAGCCTATATTTATACCATATGGGCCGCAATGGCGTATTTCATGCAGACCTACTGGTGACAACCAAAAAATCAGCCTCAGAATCTATAATTTAGCAGGGCACTAAAGGCAGCCCTATATAATTTAATTCCCCAATGATAAACTAATGGCAAAGTTCAATAAATATACTTGCCCACCTCCAAAAGAGTAGCCAAACATTAATAGCCCCCTCAAACAAAAAAAAAAATTTACTCCTGGGAAACAAACAGCCTAATACTGTAAAGGATATTTAACATAAATAAAGTTTAAATGTTCAAAAGAAACAAATGAAGACATAGGTATGCATCAACCAAGATGAACACATACAAACTTTATAGCTGACTACATAAACACCATTCATATCATACACGTCATGGCATATAGCACTAAAAATTCAATTCTATTTCCATGTTTTTCCTTTAATGTCAATAACATATACAGACCTAAAGAAAAAAGACATTCTGAATATTTACTTGGTTTCTGATACTGAATTTACTAATGAATTTACAATACATATTAATATGTTGTAATGTGTTCCTCAAAGTATCTTTTATTAAAATATAAAAGTGTGGTACTCCTTCAGAGAACTGTTCTTCCCAGGACAGAAATCCAAGCAAAGAAACCTTTACAGGGGTCAAAGTCAAATATTTTGGTTTATTTGTAATAATAAGATTCACCTTCCCAAAGGTACTTTAAAATGGTATAGTATGCTACAATACAAATATGAAATATCTAATTTCTTAAAAAAAATTAATTGACACATCAGCAGAGACTTTTGATGACATTGACAATTTATTTCTAATTTTAAAAAAGGAAGATTTATCCAGTAATAAAAATGTTAGGGTTGTTTCAGGATGTATACCAAGCCATGCAGCCAAAAAGAAAGTTCAAGACATTGTAATTTTTGAGAACTGTTAAATTAAAAAAATTTAAAAAGCTACTTAAGCCATTATCTGAGATAGGACTTAATTCTCAGGACTACAAAATTAGAATCTGTTTTGTTTCTGTATCCTGTATGCCTTCCTGCTCATATCTGGTATATACATTGTAGCTATCAGCATTCATAGTGACAAGTTAGTACAAACAGAGGAAAATATAAATCTATATACACAAATAGGAATGAAGTACATCAAGTACATCTACTTTCTATCTCCCCTATCCTAAATTATGGCTATGACCTGAAGCACAGGAAAATTTAAGAATCCTAATCTCCACATGCAAGACAGAATTCAAATCTCTTAAAGACATTAAATGATATAGATTTGTGAGATCAGAATTCTTTTACTTCTTATATGTTGTAAGTGTTAAATTTGGTGTAATTATATTGAAGACCTTAATAATGCCGCAATTAGGTAAGTCATTTTCCATCAGATATGCTGTACTACCTTCTGGTAGAATTTTTCCTTTAAATACAGTATTTATGCCAATAATGGCACATAATATTTGATTAATGTTATTTGTAGTATACTTAACCAGGACAATCTATTTCTACTTACTACAGAACAAGGGAAAGAAAACAGAATGCAATGAGATAGATATTTCTAAATGTAGGCTCTGCCACTTTTTAATTGTGTGGTCTTTGGCAAATCACTTTAAAATTATTCCCCTTATCTGAGGCTTAGTGGTAGAGCACTTATCTGGTGTGGAATAGTCCCTGGATTTGATCCCTAGCACCACCAAAAAAATATTCCCTTACTTGAATATTGGTTATCTTAAGTTGGACTGTTATTTTAATTTCTTAGTATCTGAAAGCTTGCAGCCATAGCCCTGTGGCATCCGATCCCATCAGATCTCGGAAGCTAAGCAGGGTCAGGCCTGGTTAGTACTTGGATGGGAGACCACCTGGACATACCAGGTGCTGTAGGCTTGGGAAATGGACCCAGCAACCCACTCCCAAAAACCAGTCCACCACTGAAAACCCTATGAACAGCAGAGAAGCACTGACAATAGTGTTTCGCCTGTTGTGTTCACAGGGTCGCTATGAGTTGGACACCAACTCGAGGGCACCTAACAACAACAACAGTATCTGAAAGGTAAACAAAGGAATGCAAGGGAAATGGAGAAGATGAAATTTGAGAAATTATATATATATATATATATATTTTTTTTTTTCAGTACTAGGGGTTGAACCAAGGGCCTTGTGCTTGCATGTTTTGCAAGTGCTGTACCACTGAGCTGCACCATTAGCCCATTTTTTTACTTTTTGAGACAGGGTCCCACTAAGTTATGCACACTACCTCTGGTCTCAAACTTGCAATCCTCCTGCCTCTGCCTCCCAAGCCACTGGGATTACAGGGGTGGGCCACCGCACCCACCTCAAGAAATTGTTCATAAAAAAATAACAACCTAAATACAAGAGTTTCCGGATTAAAAAGACCCATTAAATGTTTAATAAATAAATACAAGAAAAATCACCCCAGGTCACATTATTGTGAAATTTCATAGCACCAGAATAAAAACGCCAAGAGTTTCATAAAAGAGAATATAAAAACAGACCTTATACAAAATATCAGGAATCAGAGGCAAGATTTCTGAAGGGTTACAGAGGAAGCTAGAAAACAGGATAGCAAAACTTTCAAACTTTTAAGGGCATATACTTCCAAGTAAGAATTGTATCTACAGGAAATATGTTACTTAGGTATAAAGACAGAATAAAAACATCTTCAGAAATGTAAGTTATTATGACATTTATGTTTTAAAAGGAAGTTACAATATATTCCCAAATCAAGGGTATAAACCATGAATGAAGAGAAACTAACAATCAGAAGGTGGTAATATAAATGAAAAGGAAAAAAAAAATTCTAAAAGGTCATAATAGAGGGTCCCAGGAAAGAAGCCTCAGAAGATGAAATACTGAAATAAAAAAAAGAATTAATTGCTGTATTTGAAAGTTTAACTCAGTTTTAGAATGAACTAGTGATACAGATATACAAAATTAAACAACTAAAAATGTAAGTAATTAAATAATTTCAAGAAAAAAAGTAAAATTACATGTTTCTTGATCTGTGTAGTGATTACATGTAAGTATTCACTTTGTGAAAGATCATCAAACTCTCCATTTATGTTCTGGACATTTTCTTTGTATCTGTAAATATTCCACTAAAGAAAATTTTCTTAAAGACACATTTTATATCTGTTTTCAATGAAAATGGCTAACAACAGTGAAAAGATCATTTAAAAAAGGAACCACAAATTCCACACTTCATATGACTCATATATAAATAATATTTAGGTAGTCATAATGCAAACATAGAATATTGATTAATGACCAAAAATTGTGATAAAACTGTATTTAGAGGGAGACAGTGGGAAAAGAATGAGAGTGATTAATCCACATACTTTATAGCAGAACTGCAATATAATACCTAAAATTAAAAAAGCAGAAATATTTACATATCAAATTACCTAGAAATAAGGGGTTTAAAAGCAACATGTAGCTAAGGAGCTAAAAATGACTGCTTATCAGAAAGGACAACTGGATATGGAGTGCAGTAGGGCAGAGCCAGGAAATGGATAGATAGATAGATAGATAGATAGATAGATAGATAGATATGTTGTTGCTAGGTGCCACTGTCTGACTCATAGCGACCTTATGTACAATAGATGAAACATTATTGTTGTGCTTCTCTGCTACTCCTAGGGTTTTCAATGGCTGATTGTTTATTCTGAGTGGGATGCCGGGTCCTTCTCCCAAGCCTACAGCACCTGGTGTTCCCAGGTGGTTTCCCATCCTAGTACTAACAATGCCTGACCCTGATTAGCTTCCGGGATCTGACAGGATCAGATGCCACAGCAGTACATCTGCAGGATATATATGTACATAATATTTTTATATATAAATTATATGTATGTCTCTATCTTTCCAAGGTTGAAGTGATTTGATTTCTCAATGAATTGAGAAAAATAAAATCAAATTTTAAAAAAGCTAATGTAACATAACATCTTTTAACACTTTGGGAAGAAACTTCAAAATCAAATACCAGAAAGAGCATGTAGATAGGGAGTGATAAATAACACTGAACCAAAAAAAGAATTGTATGAAGTTATTCAGGATAAATCACTAAGCCAACTGACTTTAAGACAAATTCTTTCACAATAGAAAGAAGACTAGTCCTTATCGTAAGTAGTTAATAAATCATGAGTGGTAATTCTCTTTTCACAAAGCTGTCACATACATATTTTCTAGGAAATTTGTATTATATATTTTATAATGAACAAAACATTGGGAAGAAAGTTTGTACTATTATACCAGTACTATTATTAATAAACTCACCAAGACTTTGTACAAGACCCTAAGCTTTCCTGATTCTTAGTTTCCTCATAAGAAAATTGAAAAAAAATTGGTTAACCTGTAAAGATACCTTCTGCAGTCAAATGAGAATATTTGGTACTTATGGAAAATACCAGGCTCTCTTCTCTTTTGGCAAATAGGGGAGGATGATACTTCATTTCTTGCTTTCAACTGGTTGAGGAGTTGTTAACTGAAGTGGAATGCATGACTCTGGACTTTAGCATTTTAATCCCCATGAGAGGCTCTCCAGTGCTACTTCTCCTTGTGATGATGACAACCATATTTAGAAAGGTGGAACACAGGTCTCCAAGTGATCAAGATGGAGACCAGAGTGCCTATAAACCCATTACAGCATGAAATGTGAGCAAGAAACATTGTAGCATTTGGTCACCAAGATTTGGGAAGTGGTTGTTATAGTATCAGTCAAACCTATCTTGACTGGTAAAAAAGGTTTAGGCAGGGCCGGGCGTGGTGGCGCACACCTGTAATCCCAGTGGCTGGGGAGGCGGAGGCGGGAGGATCGCAAGTTCAAGACCAGAGGCAGTCTGTGTAATTTAGTGACACCCTGTCTCAAAAAAAAAGTAAAATAATTGGGCTGAGGTGCAGCTCAGTGGTCCAGCACTTGCAGAGCATGCAGGCGCAAGGCCCTGGGTTCAACCCCCAGTACCGCAAAAAAAAAAAAAAAGGTTTAGGTAGAATTTTTCACAAACTAAATATTTAAGATGCACAGGCAATTACAAGAGAAAGTATTTTATGAAGCTAAAAATCTTTTAAATTTTTCTTTCTTAATATTTGAATTTTTACATTAAGGATTGTATTGCTAATTATAATTAACTAGAATAATTGCAAATAATACTTATCTGTAATTTATAAATTAACTTGTTTAGTATAGTTTAAAAAGAGGGGAAAAGCTAGGCAACTTGGCTCTTGCCTATAATCCCAGTAATTTGGGAGGCTGAGGCAAGGGGCTCACAAATTCAAGGACAGAGGCAGCCTGTGTAATTTAGAGACTCTGACTCAAGATAAAAAATAAAAAATGAGTTAACGGTGCCACCCAGTGGTAGAGCATTTGCCAAGTATGCGTGAGGCCCTGAGTTCAACCCCCAAGAACCACAAATAAATACATAATAAATAAATTCTTTAAATAAAAAGAGAAAATATAAAACAATGAGAATATCAAACTTTCCACTAATTTAATTGTTTGCTCTAGTACTGAAATCTTCCCTGATTAAAATCACTTTGTTTCCATTTTAATAAAGGATATAAATAATAGTATGCTGACATACTGCTACATATATTCCCTCTATTTTGCTTATTTCCTACTTATATGGAAAAAGAGTAAGAGTGAGAAATCCATACCTACAGCACATGTCTAACATAAGGAAGATAACTATTATTTTATATTATCTACTTTCTTAATGCTCAAAATCAATGGCTGTTGTTAAGTGCCATCAAGTTGTGCTGTCTATATTATCACATATTCCCCTCTGACTAATCTTCCTTTCATAAAATTTCCAAGTTTAATATCATTAATTTTCACTCAGATCTGATAAAACCAATAGCTTTAGTTAGTTCTAATTCCAAGGTAGAGAAATTATTCCTTGCAAGTGAAGTAGAATATAGGGAATGAAAAGAAGAGAAAATACAATCCTTTTCCAGCTTTGTTGTTGTTTTTAGGTGTCCTCGAGTCAGGTCTAAATCATAACAACCTATTGAAAGAGGTACCTGACAGTGCTTCTCTGCAATCCATACTGTTTTCAATGCCTGATCATTTCAGGAGTGGGCTGCCAGGTTGTTCTCCCATTTTTGCAGTGCTGGGGAATGAACCCAGGGCCTCAGAGCAGACAGCAAGCACTCTGCCAACTGAGCTAATCCCCAGCCCAATTCTTTATATAGCAAGTAAAAACATCCTTTAAAAATATGTCATGCTAATGCCATATTTATTCTTTAACTGTCATCTATTGCATTTAGAATAAAATCTAAACTCCTTACTTTGGTGTGCAAGCCCATTATAATCTGGTCCCTATCTACCTTTCTGACTTCATTCCTCTGATGTTATTCCTCTTGTTAATTTCTATCTACACAGGCATTCACTGTGTTCTTAAAACATCAATCTCACTCATTTCCTTTATACTCCATCTCCTGTACCCAGTCTACAGCTCAAATATCTCCTTATAGAGGTCTTGCCTGATTCTTCTGTCCAAACCTAGTATTACCTTATTTATCTGTTTAATTCTACATTGTTCATCTCCCTTCACATTGTAAATTTCTCAGAGATAAGATAGTTTAATATATTATACAGCAGTTAAGCCATAGCCCTGTGGCATCCAATCCCATCAGACCTTGGAAGCTAAGCAGGATCGGGCCTGGTTAGTAGATGGGAGATCACCTGGGAACACCAAGTGCTGTGGGCTTGGGAGAAGGACCCAGTGACCCACTCCCAAAAATCAATCTGCCACTGAAAACCCTATGAACAGCAGAGAAACACTGCCAATAGTGTTTCACCTGTTGTATGCAGGGTCACTATGAGTCAGATACCAACTCGACAGCACCTAACAACAGCAGCAGCAGCAGTTAAAACTTTGCATATAATATAGTCCTCAATAATTATTTGACAAAATGCCACCCCTTTAAAACCAAAGTAAGATTATCAAAACATGTTTAACTTTTTACCCAATGTAGACATTATTTCAGAAATATACTTAATTGGGTCTCATTTAAGAAAATTTTGAACACCCTTGCTTCATGAAGGAATTCAGTTCATCTTAGGACAGATCTGCATGCTAAAAAAGTCTTCTTTACAGTGAATCAAATATCCATCTAATTTCTACCTACTGACCTTTCAAGTTAGCCAAAGAAGTCAAATTCCTCTTGCATATACAGACTTACATTTTAGAAAATAGTAGTATATAGCCGGGCATGATGGCACAAGCCTGTAATCCCAGCAACTCAGGAGGCAGAGGCAGGAGGATTTTAAGTCCAAGACCAGAGGCAGTCTGCATAATTTAGCAAAACCCCATCTCAAAAATAATAAATAAATAAAGATAAAAATAATGGGCTGGGAGTGCAGTTCAGTAGTACAGCACTTGCAAAGCATGTTAAGTGCCAGGCCCAGGGTTGTCAACTCCCAGTATCTCAAAAAAGAAAAGAAAAAAATAAAAAAATTGAAATAGTAGAATATATGGACATATTCCATATATGTTTTCTCCTGCCCCTCCTCCCCCTCCTCCCTCCCCTCCCCTCCCCCTCCTCCTTCCCCTTCCCCTCCCCCTCCCAGTTTTCTCTCAGTACTTAGAATTGAACCCAGGGCTTCATACAGGCTAAACAAATGCTCCACTGAGCTGCACTGGGTCTCATTGAGTGGTGCTGGTTGCCTCTGGTCTCAAACCTGTGATTCTACTGCTTTAGCTTCCAGGGTAGCTGGTATTACAGGTTTGTGCCATGGTACCTGGATACATCTTGTCTTTCATAAGGGAAAAATTTTAATTCTTTCAATGATCCTCCTTCTGATATGGTTTTACAATATTATCCTTTCTATGCTAACTTGGAAATTCCTATTTTATGAATTTCCATCATAAAATATCATGTTCAGAACTTAACACCAATATGCTCTGAATAGCATAAATTCAGCTGAACAAATGACACCACACTAGTATTTATTATTCTCACAGCTCAGATAAAAAGCTTGTAGTTAACTAAAACCACCACACTTTTCACATACACCATCGTAAACCAAAGGGTTGTCATTTTAGACATGAAGATGATTTCTGAACAATTATATAAAATATTTTACATACCTTTCTATTAAATATATTTTTGTTATTTTTGCTTTTAATAGTGTTCAATGCTTTTAATCTTTTTAATTTTAATCTTTAAATCCTAACTCCACTTCAACATACTAAAGATTCCTCTGAATTCTGCACCATCTGCATATTTGATAAGTATGCCTTCTACAAGATCAAAATCATGGATAATAATATTTGTATAAACATGTCAAGTTGGAGTTTAGCTCAGTTGGTTGAGGGCTTGTTCTGCATGCTCTGAGGCCCTGCATTTAATTCCTAGCACTGCAAAAAATGGGAGAAGGACCTGGCAGCCCACTCTGGAAACTGTTAGCTATCAAAACCCTAGGAACAGCAGAGAAGCAATGACATAGGGCCTGGCATGGCACAGTTTTGGGGAATATTTGGTTCTATTGTAATAGGGTCACTGAGTTGGACTTGACTTGACCACACCTAACAACAACAACATAAACATGTCAAACACTGACTCTCATAGTATAACAACATCACATCAGAGTCTTTTTTTTCTGGTTGATATTAATATTATGTATAGTCCAATGAGCTATTTATATTCACACATAGCTTCTTTGAAAATATCATGGAAGACATTAAATGCCTTTCTAAAATCAAGATGCTCTGTGAAAGTAAAGTGGTTTATTAGCAAAGATTGTTTTATATTCATTTTATATTATATATGTGCATTGTTTTTGTTAGATATCACTGAGTCGGGTTTGACTCATAGTGACCCTCTGTACAAAAGAATGAAACACTACCCAATACTATGCCATGCACACAATCTTTTTATGTTTGACCCTACTGTTGCAGCCACCATGTTTCTTCTCATTTTGAGTCATGCCACATCAGCAAAAGAAGGTCCCAGGGGCTTAACTCGATTCCCATCATTAAAGTCGACTCTACTTTGAGGAGGCAACTCTTCCCCAGTCATCTCTTAAATGCCTTCTAGCCTAGGTGGTTGATTTTCCAGCATTACATTTGATAGTATTTCTTTGCTATTCATAGGGTTTTCCATGGCTAATTGTTTTGGGAGTAGGCTGCTGGGTCCTTCTCCCTAGTCTGTCTTAGTGTGAAAGCTCAGCTGAAACCTGTCTACCACCGGTGGCCCTGCTGGTATCTAAGATACTGGTATTATAGCTTTCAGTATCACAGGAACATGCAAACCCCTACAGCATGACAAGCTGACAGACATGTAGGGAATATATGGGTATATCATTTTATATATACATGTATATATGTGTATATATATATTATTTATACATCACATACACATATATACACATATACATGTACATATGTATATATTATATATATAAAATTATGTGTAAATTATGTCCATCAGTTTGTTTCCTATAGATAACTACCAATGTAAGATGTGATAAATATCAATATTATCAGCACTCTTGAAATACAATTATATAAAAATACATTCTCAGGTTTATAATGATATTACTTAATGCAAATTCATACACATTTTGCTCTAAGGAAATCTGTATAACTTTATAAAGTAATGTTAATAAGCAATCAGTATAACCAAATGAAAAACATATTCTCACATATATGCAGTGGATAAGAAAACAAAGCTATTTTATAATTATATTAATATATTAATAATATTAATCAATTCTGAGACCTCCAAAAACTTAAATTCAACATTATCTGTATTGTTTAAAACTCACACAGAATTTGTCCTGTCACTGTACTGGTATTAAGTGAATTATACCTATTTAAAAAAATGAGTATATTTTTTAACATTACATAAACCTAAAGGCATTTTCAAAGTCTAAAAGTTAATCCTAAAAGTTGAATGTATGGTCAAAAGCACCCATTATTAAGAAAAATATTATTACAAGTAGTATGATAATGGGCTGGGATTTAGCTCAGTGGGTAGAGCGCTGCTCTGCAGTCTCTGAGGTCCCGAGTTCAATTCCCAGCACTGCAAAAATGGGAGAATGGCCTGGCAATCCACTCCCAAGGCAATCCCGAAACAGTCAGCCACTGAAAACCCTACGCTATGAGTCAGATACCGACTCGACGGCACCTAACAACAACAACAACAACAACAACAACAACAACAACGGTATGATAATACTGAAGAATTTATTTGGGGACAAATGTATCCTCATCATTGCTTTCTCAGCTCCTGCATTTGACTGAATGAGACCCACAGCAGCCCCACATTACGCATAGAAATTTATAAGTTATTTTACATTACTTTGCTTACTCCAATGATCTTTATGTGGAAATTCTTTTTTCTTTTCTTTTTTTTTTTTTTTTTTTTCCTGGCAAGGTCTTCGTATACATATGCCAGGCTGGTTTTGAGCTTGCTATATAGGTCAGGCTAGCCTCAAACTTGCCTGTGTCACCATGCCTAGCAGATTTTCCTAAAATTTTAAACTCATTTTTAGAAAACAAGGAGAATTTTTACTTGAGACAGCTATCTCAAGCCAACTGCTACTGTGGAAAAACACCAAATTAATTTTTGTTCATTTTGTTTTGTTTGTTCATTTTGTTCATGATCATTTTTACTTCTCAGGAGGAAAGCAAGATGAAAGATCGACTTCAAGAACTAAAGCAGAGAACAAAGGAAATCGAACTCTCCAGAGACAGTCAAGTGTTGACTACAGAATCAGAGGAACAAGGCGTGTTTGTGCAGCAAGCTGTTATTTATGAAAAAGAGCCTGTTGCTGAGAGACAGCTACATGAGATCCAAAAACTACAGGAGAATCTTAACAATTTGGCAGATGATGTTCAAAGGTTTGGCCAGCAACAGAAAACTCTGGTGGCTTCAATGAGAAGGTTTAGTCTACTTAAGAGAGACTCTAGCATTGCAAGGGAGATAAAAACTCAGGCAGAACACATTAACAGAGGCTTGGATGACTTAGTTAAAGAAGTTAAAAAGTCAGAGGCTGAAAATGGTCCATCATCAGTGGTGACAAGGATACTTAAATCTCAGTATGCTTCAATGTTCCGCCGTTTTCAGCAAATCATGTTTTCGTACAATGATACAATAGCAGCAAAGCAAGAGAAGTGCAAGACATTTATTTTCCGTCAGCTTGAAGTTGCTGGAAGAGAAGTGCCTGAAGAAGAAGTAAATGACATGCTTCATCAAGGAAAATGGGAAGTTTTTAATGAAAGTTTGCTTACAGAAAGCAGTATCACTAAAGCACAACTTTCAGAGATTGAACAGAGACACAAAGAACTTATTAATTTGGAGAACCAAATAAAGGATTTAAGAGATCTTTTCATTCACATTTCTCTTTTAGTAGAGGAACAAGGAGACTGCATCAACAATATTGAAATGATAGTGAACAGTACAAAAGACTATGTTAACAATACTAAAGAGAAATTTGGACTAGCTGTGAAATACAAAAGGAGGAATCCATGCAGGGTATTGTGTTGTTGCTGCTGTCCATGCTGTGGATCAAAATAAAGAAGCTATTTTGGAAACTTTTGAAGCTTTCAAGTGAATGATGTCCCGTATTTCAGTGTCTTGTACAGTTTTTCCTCATTTCATGGGTCCAGTCTCATATATTTTATATTTTATCATGACTAATGATAATTTTCCCCTTTAATTTTTACCCACTAGAATTATGGAAACTGTTAAAACCAGAGACATTATACAATCCTTATTTAATTAAACTAAAAACAAATGGTTACCTTCAATTAACAGGTTAAATATTAAAAGTGAGGTAAAGGATGTTATGTTTCTGGAGAGATATTAAATTCTTTTATGCATTTCTGTAACTTCTAATGCTTTAACAAGATGAATGTTCAATTATGTGAGGACTACTTAACAATCCATATGGCTCATTTGTATAAAACAAGACCTCAAAGGATGCTACAATAAAGCAAAATCAAACTATGTGTATCAAATCTTTTATCCTCGGAGAGGGGAGTTAACTCAATGATCAACAGGTCCTGGGAAAACTCAATTAGGTATCTGATGAGAAGAATCTAACTGGTACCTGGTAGCTGTGAACCAAGCTCAACACTTAAAAAGGTAAGTTACAACATTCTTTTCTTAAACTTCCATTCAGGACACTGCATTACAGATCAGGGGGTTTGGCAAATAAATTCAAAGTAAAGGCAACTCTATCCATGAATGTTTACCATTACTTTATGATGATGCCAGGGATTATACTCTAGGCTAGGGATACAGTTCAAATTCACATAGGAATAGTTTTAGAACTTATATTCTGGTGAAGAAAGCAGATAACCAATACATACAAATATAAGATGGTTAGTTTCAAGCCAGGTACCATGATACACACTTGTGATCCCAGTGACTTGGGAGGTTGAGGCAGGAGGATCATGAGTTTGAGGACAGAGGGTGGCCCACACAACTCAGTAAGACCATGTTGCAAAATAAAAAACAAAAAGGTGGCTGAGGTTGTAGCTTAGTAGGAGAGCACTTGTCCAGCATGCGTAAGTAAGGTTCTGGATTCAAACCCCAAGTACTGGGGGAAAAAAAAATGTGTATACACACACACACACACACAAACACACACACACCAACAACAACAAAAACATGGTAAGTTCCAGACAGAGACTTAAAATCAAGTGTGATGAGATGAGAGAGAGGGTATCAGCACAGCTTCATTAGGGTAGGTGTCCTGTGCAGGCCTTTCTGAAAGATGATAATGAAGTGAAGATTTGAATGATGAGGACAAGGGGGTCATTTCAGGAATAAGAAACAAATAGTGCAAAGACTCCAAGGAGGATTTGACTTAGTCAAAGAAAAGTGGCAGTATAGCTGAAGAACAGTGGGACAAGATCACAGAGGTAAGAAATAAGGTTAAGGAAGGTCAGCAAGGGCTACTTTTACAAGGCTTTGTAAGACATGGAATGCAGTCTAAAGTTTACAGCAAGTGTAATGAATGCAAGCCTCTCAAAATGTTTTAGGCCTGGGAATAATATAATTTATACCTGAGAAAGCTCAATCTGTCTATTATGGAGAATGGGTTAGAATAGATTTAGGGTAGAGGCAAGGAGGACAAGCATATAGCAGAGAAATTAGTTAGAAGGTTAATTCAGTAGTCTCAGGAAGAGATTGATGGGGACCTTTTTATTGTTAAATATCAATTTATTATTAAAATTACAATTTCACCTGGGCACAATTTCAATAAAATTAACTAATAATAGCAGACAGAGATGTCAGGCATTTAAGAACAATTATCTCAATTGAATTTTTATTTACAGTGGAGTCCTAAATACTTTACTATTTATGAACAAAGATGATGGGAACTTAAAACAAGATAGTAGTGAAGGAGAGTTGGGTTTTAGCTCAATTGGTAGAATGCTGCTCTTCAGCCTCTGACACCCTGGGTTCGATCCCCGCACTGTGGAAAATGGGAGAAGAACATGGCAACCCACTCTTGAGAAACAATCCCAAAACAGTCAGCCATCAAAAATCCTATGAAGGTCACTATAAGTTGGACCTGACTCAATGACACCTAACAACAGTAGCGAAGGCAATGTTTCCAGGTCACAGAAATAGTACATAACCAATTGAGACTTGAATCTAGGCAGTCTGACTTCCAGAACCAACTCTTAACTACTATATATCATATAGTGGTAATAAAAAAAATTAGACTAACTTGTAATAAATTGAAGATGTTAAATCTACAGGATACTGGTTGAATGATGATGTTATTCACTGAGATAGAAAAACACAGATGAACGTTTCAGAATTGTCAGTGAGAAAAAAAAATTAAGAATTCTATTTTTGAGCAAAAGAATCTGTAATAACTATAACATGTTGAAATGGAGATTTCTTCAATATTAACCATGTCAGAAGTCTTTGTGATATATTAGGACTAGAAGCATATATCTGGGTCATTTGAGTAAATAAATGGTATGTAAGGTTAGATGACTCTGGGTGAAGTAACCTGAAAAGTATCTGGATGTACAACACTTGAATCCTAAAAAAGAGCCTGGGTTATTCCAAAATTTAAAGAGGTGTTAGTAAAAGAATGGAATCATCAATAAGATATAAGGAAAACCAATAAAGTATGTTGTAATATAAAATAAGTCTAAAAAAGGAAAAAATTAAGGCAACAGTCAATGGTAGGAAAATAAGAGGAGTAAAGTGACAATGGATTTGGCAACATGAAGATAATTGCTGACCCCTACTAGAGCAGCTTCAAGGAACCATAAAGATGGAAACACAAATGGAGTATGTTGATGAGGTAGGGCCTAGTGGGAGGTCTTCAGGTCTTTGGAATATGGCTACCTTTTGTCCATATCCTGATACTCTGTGAAAGGTTGAGTTTAGAGTTGATAGGCTACTTTATCAAGAAGAAAAAAATTTCAAGACACCAAAGGATTCAGGTTGTGGTATGAGTATTATTGGTTGTTTTTAGCCAGACTGGGAGCAAAAATGAATAGAACAGAAAGATTTAGAAAGTGGCAGTTTAGCTAGAAAGAAGCACATATAAAGGTGCAGAAAAAGTAAATAAATAAATAGATAAATAAATAAATAAAATTCCTTAGAAAAATGATGTATATATATATATAGAAGAAAGAAACTAGACCCCTGTCTCATCACATACAAAACTCAACTCAAAATTGGTCAAAGACTTAAATATATTAACCTGAAACTACGAAACTACTAGCAGAAAATATGGAGGACACACTTCTGAACATTGGTCTGTGCAAAGGTTTTTTACATATGACACTAGAAACGAAGGCAATAAAAGCCAATAATAGAAAAATACATCAAATTAAAGAGCTTCTTTGCCACACACACAAAAAAAACAATCAACAGGATGAGGAGACAACCTCTGAATGAGAGAAAATATTCCCCATCTATCCCAAAACAATCAGCCGTTGAAAACTCTATGAAGGTTACTATGAATTGAACCCCAGCTCAAGGGCACCTAATAACAACAACGTTCATCCGAAAATGGATTAATTTCCAGATTATATGAGAAACCCAAACAACTCAACAGCAAAAATACTCAAATTCAAGTAATCAAATTAAAAGATGTGCAACTGGCCTGAAAGCATATTTCTCAAAAGAGGATACACTAATAAAAGGCTAAAAAACATATGAAAAAAATGTTCAGCTTCACTAAACATCAAGGAAATGCAATAAAAAACACAATGAGGTATCATCTTACCTCAGAATGGCTGTAAGTAAAATGACAAAAATAAGCATTATTGATAAGAAGGAAGACAAAAGGGGACTCTCATATATTGCTGGTGAGAATGTAAACTAGTATAGCAATTATAGACAGCAATGTGGAGGTTTCGCAAAGAACTAGAAATAAAACTACCATACGACCCAGCAATCCCATTACTAGGTGAATATCCAAAGGAAATGAAAGTTTTCTATCAAGGAGGCACCTGTACACCTATGTTTACTGAAGCACTATTCACAGTAGTCAAAAATGCAATCAACCAACATGCCCATCAACAGATGAATGGATTAAAAAATGTAGTAATTAACACTATGGAATCTTACTCAGTAATAAAAAAGTATTAAACCTTATTATTTCCAGCAATACAGATGCAATTGGAGGACATTATGTTAAGTAAACATAAGTCAGGCATAGAAAGAAAAAAAAATATGCTCCCACCTATATGTGGAAGCTAAAAAGTTGATTTCAAAGAGGTAGAGAATAAAACAGTAGTTGCCTGAGACTAGAAAGAGTGCAGGGGCAGGGAGGATGAAAAATGGACCATTAATTGGTACAAGGGTACACTATCCCTTGGAGAAGAAGAATCAACATCAGTGTTCTATAGCATCGTTAGATAACCATGTTAAATGACAATTCAATTAATATTTGGTAAATATTCAATATAGCTAGTAGAGAGGATTTTTAATGTTCCCAGTGTAAAGAAACAATAACTCTATGAAGTGACAGATATCCCAATTACCCTGATCTGATCATTACACACTGCATACATGTATTCAAATGTCACATTGAATATCATAAACATATACAATTACTGTGTCAATTAAAAAAAATTTAAATTCTCTTGAGAAAAGTTGATCAAATGGCAAACCATTCTACATTACATAAGTATATTTTAATATCCATAATGAATTCTGATCTTTGTGGGTCCTCACTGACTATAAAATTATAATGCCGAGGCATCATTTAGTTGTATATATTTTTTTCTACTCAGGAAATTCTGGGTAAGAGAGGTGGTGGAACTGAAAGAAGATATTTTACTGACAATTATTTGGTTTTCAGTAATCACTGTGGTTACTTAACAATTTTGTGCTCCTACTTGAGGGTTTTTTCACAAATAACTGCATGACTGACTCCATTACCTCAAGTGTCACCCTCTCAAAAGCCTACTATGATTATCATAATTACAAGACCAATATGTCCTTAAGATCACTTCTATCAGAGGATTCCTGATCTCCCTTTCTCTAATGCATTATTTTCAATACACTTACCAAATGTATGACATAATTGATTACCAATATTTATTGCACACTTTACCCTCTAGAATGTAAGCTCCAGAGGTCACATAGTGGGTTTTTTTGTTTTTGTTCCCAAATACATATCCCTGACCAGAAGAATGCCTGGCACATAGAAGATGGTCAACAGATATTTGTTGAATTAATCAATTCATATACGGATAAGTGTACAAAAGAATACAAATAAATTAATAATCACTATTTGGTTAAAATGCACATTCAATTGTTTCCAAATGACCAACTCTCATTAATATCTTTTACCTTAGGAATCACTGAATTTCTGCTTAAACAATTTAGCCTACAGGACTCAACAGAGTTCACCTTTCATATATATAAACATTTTCTTTCCTTCAAATTCAATAAAGGTGAGAATTGGTTTTATAAGCCAAGTAACTTCCCTAATTAAATGTATAAATGTATAAACATATAAGCTTTACTAATATATGATGTAATAAAGGGTTTTTTTTGTTTTTTTGTTTTGTTTTTTTTTGGCAGTACTGGGGGTTGAACCCAGGGCCTCACGCCTGCATGCTCTGCGAGTGCTGGACCACTGAGCTGCACCTCAGCCCATTTTTTTTTTTACTTTTTGAGACAGGGTCTCGCTAAATTACGCAGACTGCCTCTGGTCTCGAACTTGCGATCCTCCCGCCTCCGCCTCCCGAGCCGCTGGATATGATGTAATAAAGTTTTAATTTTTGTAATCAAAGTTTCCAAACTGTCTCATTTAAAAATCTTCATTTACTACTAAGGACTGCTGAGAAATTTTATTTATTTATAATTTTTCAATTAACTACAACAAATAGATTTGGGTTTTGTTTGTTTGTATCCCTAAATCACCAATAATGAATCACAAGAATGAAGAGGAAGTGACAAAATGGTAAAGCCAAGTACTCAATTAACTTCAAGTTAAAGAGCAATTTAAACTAAGGAATTTTCACTTCATGGTGACTCACAGTCACAGCACCATCTGGTGTTTACTGTGAATAAACATCATGAATACAAAAGTCTTTTGTCACTTAGTTTTATAAAAAATGTTCAGGCATGGGGACAAAACTATATAAGCATATGACTAAGACGATAATGATATAGATCATAGATACAATATGGAAATGTAGAAGTAAAAATTGGGAAATCAATACATCATTAGAAATATGAACTATTAACATTTGAACAAGAATAGAAAACAAAAAATATAAATTATTAAAGGAGGAAAAAATTGAAAATGTATCTTTGAAACTTGTTAATAGATTTCAAAATGTAAAAACTGATACAAAATACATCATCAAATAAAAGTCTATATTTGAATATCCACAAGGTATAATTATAAGCCTTATTCATCACAGAGCCTCAATTGTTAATCCCAACAGACAGCATTACTACAAGGCCTGAGTTTATTAGCAACTCAGAGGTAATAACACAGCTTTTATTATACTAGTGCATGATTATTTTAATTCATTCAGTATTTTGTACTAGATAGGTTTCTCTTTGGCTCATGTTATTGCCCCTAGGTTTCATAATAACATTAATATTACTTACACCAATATAGGCTTTCCTGATATCCTAGGATGTCTTAGCACTTCTGACATTGTCTCTTTTGTCTCTTCCATTCTCTCTTCATCACTGGAATCCACGACAAATATTACTCCATAGGATTCAGCATAGTAATTCTTCCAGATACCCCGAATTCTTTTTCCACCTCCCAAGTCAAAGATGGTGACTTCAAACTTTCCTTGTTTCAGATTAATTTTAGAAAATCCAACAGTAGGAGCTACATCTTCAGGGTGCTCTGTTTCAAATGATACAAAAGAAACAATCTTCAACCTTTAAATTGATAACATTAATTTAACTTTGTAACTTAAAATAAAAAATGTTATTCATCATACTTTATTACTAAGTGCAATGTTGATTATGTTTATCACTTGTTTATGTTAATAGACACTACATCCAAGCATACTAATTTGGGGAAAGGGTAGATCTATAAAATATCCAAGCAGAATTTTCTCTCCAGGTAGACAGAAATTTCTTTCTTTCTTTTTTTTTTTTTTTTTTCTGAAACAGGGTCTCACTATGTAGCCCCAGCTGGCCTGGAACTCAATATGTAGATCATGCTGGCCTCAAACTTCTGCTTCAGCATCCTTAGTGTTGTGATTACAAGAAATTTCTCTTGTTCCCCCTCCTCTTCCTCCTCTTCCTTTTTCTTCTTCTTTTTCCTCCTCTGCTTCCTCCTTGGCCTCTTTTTTTTTTTTTTTTTGGTTTATAAACCCAGCACTTAACATAAAATGAATACTTAATAAATGTATGTTGAATGAATGAATGAAATGAATGAGCCCTTACCTTTAAGCCATTTACTCTCCAACTTACAAATAATAAAATTTTAACCCTTCAACACCACAGACATCCCTAGGGACAGTTACAACTTTTGTGGAGTAATAAAGAAAACCATGAACATTTAAGGAATAAAAGAATTTAGAAGAATCAAACTATAGGAGAAGCTAAAACTATTTTTTAATTGTATGAATTAAAGCTACAGTTGGAATAAAGAAACTGTGGAGGGCAGCTCATAAACAGAATAAATATATTTCACTATTTCTACAGGAACATGTTATAGATGTTTCAATAAGGATTTGCTCCAGTCACAGTGTTACTTGTTGCTACTTTCTGGACTTTCCCATCTTCCTTAACTTTGATTACTTTCCTTTAAAGACTGACTTTGATTACTCTTCTTTCCTCTAAATCCTGCCTACCTTTTCAGCCTAAATCCTATTTCCTGTATGAAGTCTTTTGTGACCCTCAGGGATCTTTATTGTTTATTATCACTACCACTCCTTGGAAATTATAATCATATGCATCCTATACCCTCCTTGTGTTGTCATTTACAGAAGCACTCCCCTCACCAAAACAAAACCCTCCAATTACAGATTTATTGGAACATCCAATACCAGATACACCTATGCCCAACTAACACAATAATTTTGACAGCCATGAAGAGAAGTTGATTGAAAAAAAATTCATGACAAGGAAGCTCCTTTTAGTTAGGATGCTATTGTGAAGCTGGAAACGGTGGTACACACCTGGATTCCCAGCACCTGGGAGGCTAAGGCAGGGGACCACAAGTTGGAGACTACTCTGGCCACACAGAGAGTTCAAGGCCAACCTGGGCTTTATAATGGGATGCTGTCTATATAAGCAAAGGGTTGAGGATACAGCTCAATGGTTCAGTGTGTCCATAGCATGCACAGTGCCCTAGGTTTGATTCGTAGCACTGCTAAAAAAGAAAAAAAATAAACAAAAAAACCCCAAAACTATTGTGACATGACAGATGAAAGACTCTGAAGGACTAGATTTAAGCAACAGCAACATAGAGAAAAAGTAGACTTATCTCAAAAGAAATAAGAAAATGCAAAGAGAAAAAATAAGGCCAAGAGATAAAAGATGAACCAGAAGTAAGTGGGAGAAGCTATGGTAGAAGCTATGGTTTTAAGAAGGCTGCTTCTTAAAGCCTAAGAAGCACAAACAACTGGGAAAGCAAAATGAGCAAAACTGCCAGTAAGAAGATGAACAGTGTGGAAAAATGGCGAAATAACAAACAAAACGCAATTAAGCATTACGTAAGATAAGAGTGTCTATAGCCATACCACTGTGACATCTTATCCTATTAGATCCTGGAAGCTAAGCTGTGTCAGGCCTGGTTAGTACTTGGATGGGAGACTACCTGGGCATACCTCGTGCTGTAGCCTTGGGAGAAGAACCCAGGAGCCTACTCCTGACACAATCAACCATCGAAAACCTTATGAATAGCAGAGAAGCACTGACAATAGTGCTGAGAATGGCACAGTGTCAGTTAGTGTTTCGTCTGTTATATATAGGGTTGCTGTGAGTTCAATCTAACTTGACAGCAACTAACAACAACAACAACATGGGAAGTTGGTTGTTCTTAGGTGTCATCAAGTCAGGTCTGACTCATAGTGACCCTCACAGAGTTTTCATTGTCTGACTGTTTCAGGATTGCTTTGGGAGTGGATTGCCATGTCCTTCTGTTCTTGCAGTGTCAGGGATCAAACCTGGGTCCTCATAGAGTGAAAAGCAGCACTCTACCAACTGAACTAAATAAGAGTTGTTGTTGTTGTTGTTGTTAGGTGCCATCGAGTCAGTATCCGACTCATAGCGACCCTTATAGGGTTTTCAATGGCTGACTGTTTCCGGATGGCCTTGGGAGTGGATTGCCAGGCCCTTCTCCCATTTTTAGCGGTGCTGGGAATTGAACTCGTGACCTCAGAGACTGCAGTGCAGTGCTCTACCAACTGAGCTAAATCCCAGCAAGTAAGAGTAGGCCAGGAAAAAAAAAGAAGACATATTTAATTTTATTCATGAGGAAGGTAATGGTTGGGGGTAGACAGACTATATGACATATGTAAATCTTTAGAAATAAGTACACATTCAATTTAGTAAGGCAAGCGGGAACAACAGAAACAAAATGCAAAAGCATGAGACAGATTCATTTGGGATACTTCAGATAGTTCTATATAACAAGAATCTTAAAAAAATTAAAGGTAAGCAATCAACCAATCATCATTGGAGTCAGAAAGAATAAATACGAGATGAACAAAAGAAGAGCAGGGGGGGACCCAAGGTAGAAGGCAGACATAACTTTTAGTTTATTATATGATACCCTGAGCATTTTCTAGACTCAGAAAAGGGAATTGATGGATATACGGAGGTAGAACATAGAAAAGAAAGGACCTAACAACAGAGAATGTTCTAAATGCATATTACAAATTAGAGGGTCTGATTTGCAGGTCCTTTGACATGTGCTTTCTTCAACATAAGGTTCTGAAGAAATGAAAGAATGGAAGAATTTTAGATAAGGTGTCATGGCTTACAGGTCAAATCTGCCTTGCTGTTGTATGATCCATAAGCTAAGAACATGTTTTATATTTTTAAATGATTGAAAATGTAAAGATTATTTCATCACACATGGAAATTACATGAAACCCAAATTTTAGTGCCAACAAGTTATACTATCTTTGGAACATGGCAATGCTCATTTATTTACATGTTGTTATGGCTGCTTTCATACTGCAATATTAGAGTTCTATAGTTGCAAAAGAGACTGTATGGCCCCAAGGTCTAAAATATCCACTGCCTCTTTAAGAAAATAGTCTGCTGACCCCTGGTTTAGATAATGACAGTGGGTGCTCTGCAAGGATATAGCCTAGAACATAACATGAGAAGTACCAAAAGGCTTTAGAAGAATATACAGACAATATTACATAATTTTTATCTGGTATCATATCACAGAATTTGTGGTGACATAATGTTTTCCTGTAACATTAAGTTTTAAAAGGTATTGATGAATAAAAACCTTCTGACTATTTAGTATTTGTGCTATATTGTCTCAATTATCAGTTTTCAGGAAAAACACACGATAGGCTTTTTTTCCCAATTCATATACTCAAGATGCCTGGCTGGTAACATATCCTCAGTGCCAAACAAACTCACTATTACAGAAACTACTATATTGTAGAACAAAGCATTACATTGAAATCAACCAAGTAAATACATTTAATGAGATTTAGTACATAGAACACAAAGCCCTTTAATGACACAGAAGTCCTATGTCTTTAATGTAAGTATAAAAATTACATATCATATTGAAAAAAGCATCAAAAGATGCAAAGACAACTATACTAATGTAACTATACTTATATGTCCATTTCATCTAGGCATAGTTACGTGACTAAATAGAAGATAGGAATCCTTAAAAGTTAAAAAGTTAGGGGAGGGTATATCAGTTCTTTTCTCTTTTCTTTCTTTCTTCCTTTCTGTCTTTCTTTTTTCTTTATAACATCCTGTTATATAGAACACAGACACAATCCTTTCCTTTCCTCAAGGAATCTCTGCATCTATTCAAACTTGAAATATGACAATATGCTGGTACTATTAAGCCATAGCCTATACATACTGGGCACTACTGTCCCTTAACTGGTATAGTCAACTTAACTGACAGTTATTAGTCCATAGAGTCATCCAAGATCTCAAAACAAAAAACTTTTCATTATTTAAGACATTTGTTTTTAAGGCTTAATTATGTTGTTGCATGAACTAAAACACCTTTTAAAAGTTACTAATATAACATTTAGTCATGTAATAATAATTATCAAAAAATAAATTTTTCTTAAGGCATTTAAAAAATTCTAATCAGAAGCCAGGCGCAATGGCCCACACCTGTAATCCCAGTGGCTGAGGAGGTGGAGGCAGGAGGATCGCAAGTTTGAGACCAGGGGTAGTCTGCATAACTTAGCGAGACTCTGTCTCAATAAAGTAAAAAAATGGGCTGGGCGTGCCCCTCAGTGCTCCAGCACTTGCAAAGCATGCAAGTGTGAGTCCCTGGGCTCAACCCCCAGTATCGTAAAAAATAATAATAATAAAAAAATTCTAATCAGTTTTCCCAGGTATCAAAAACTACAATAAAATCAAATTGAAATTAACATAACAAAAATACTCTTCTTGTTTTATAATGTAGAGATCCTAAACTAAAAATTATAAAATCAATAATTTTCAGGAGATCAATCATAAAATATGGAAAAAGACATGCAATTGTAATTGGTATTGTAGGATCATATGTGACCCCCACCAGGCACTTTCTTGGACTTAGGCAGGTGCTACAGCACCTCACCTCTGTCTCCTGCCCTAACTTGGAATGTACTAAGATTACACAGAATACCATGTTTGTGTGACAAGTTGTTGTTAGGTGCCATCCAGTCGTTTCCAACTCATAGAGACTCTCATGGGGTTTTCAATGGCTGATTGTTTGGGGATTGCCTCTGGAGTGGATGGCCATGTCCTTCTCCCATTTTTGCGGTGCTGGGAATCGAACTTGGGACCTCAGAGACCGTACAGCAGCACTCTATCAACTGAGCTAAATCCCAGCCCCTGTGTGACAAGCTGGAATTTCAAAAAATAGCAAAATTTAATTTCTGGGTTCTTTTTTTGACTCCATGATACCAGTATATAAAGTAAAGCTGGGTGATGTGGTGCATACCTATAATCACAGCTCCTACAGAGGCTGAAGCAGAGGATCACAAGTTCTCAGTCACAGGCAATCTGTGTAACTTAGCAAGACCCCATGTCAAAATAAAAAATACAAAGTAGGCTGAGGGTGCAGCTCAGTAGTAGAGCACTTGCTTAACAAGCTCAAGGCCCTAGGTTTAACCCCTAGTACTGGGAAAAAAATAAAAGGAACACAAAGTAATGGAGTACTATACTGTATACCAATTAATATGTAAAAAAATAATTTATTAGGGCTGGGGTTTAACTCAGTTGGTAGAGTGTTGCTTTGTGCGCTCTGAGCCCTGGGTTCGACCCCCAGCTCCACAAAAATGGGTGAACATGGTAGCCCATTCCCAAAAACAATACAGAAACAATCAACCACTGAATACCCTATGAGGGTCGCTATGAGTCAGACCTGACTTGATGGCACTTAATAACAAAAACAGTGACAAGAAAATAATTTAACAGAAATAAATGATTCAAAATAATTTAATAGATTTCTGAAAGCATATAAATATTTTCAGCTTACCTCCTTGGATTCCCTTTGCTGTGGCTGTTTTACCAGCATTATCAAGTCCGACCATCACAAGAGTCACCTTTCTTAAAATAATAAAAATTTAACATCACTCTCTTTGTTAATTTAGTATTGGAATAAAAACAAATTCATTCATTCAATAAATATTTAAGAAGCATTCACTATATATAAGACAATCTGCCAGATGCTAGGAGGTACAATACTATAGATAAAATATTAATATGCATTCAAAAGCAAAATTCATGAAAATACATTTAAACTGTCATCCCTTTGTTCTCCAAATAAATAAAGTAAAATTTTATAAAACATAATCTAAGGGATTAAGGGAAAGTGAGAAATGGAGGTACGGAGATGGAATCTAACATTACCATAGCTAAAGACTCAATTTTCTAGTTAGTGAAATTACAAAGATTATTAAAAATCTGTTTATCTTATGAAAGTATATAAGAAAGGAATTGTTGCTAGGTCCTAGGCTCAACAGTTCTTAGATATGTAGCATCTTATCAAATATAAATCTTAAATACAGTATAACAACATGATTATTAACTTAAGTGCTAATATTTTAAAGAAGCTTACTACAATTACAAAGTTTAAAAGGTTTCTGATGATATGGCTAAACTCTACAGAAAAAAAAAGTTTAGTTCAATTTTACAACTGAAGAAACATAAGTCTAGATAAGTTAATCTGTCAAAAATCATACGAGCTGAGGAAAGGCATAAAGGAACTAACCTATCATACTAGTTCTATTAACCTGGTGATACTATCTACCACTGGGGCTGGGATTTAGCTCAGTTGGTGGAACACCTCTCTGCAGTCTCTGAGATCCCAGGTTCAATTCCCAGCACCAAAAAAATGGGAGAAGGACATGGCTATCCACTCCCAAGGGAATCCCCAAAACAATCATCCATTGAAAACCCTATGAAGGTTGCTATGAGTCGGACACAACTTAATGGCACCTAACAACTGTCTACCATTGAAGCTCATTTCTGTTCCAGGTTGATCTTTGAGCAATGTAAAAGATGAGACCATCAGTTATTACCATGGATTTGGGAATGAAAACTATTTGGGGAATACAGAGACAGAGCTATAGATTAACACAGTTGCCATATTAAGACTACAGGGAAAGACCACAGTCCTATAAGGTAGAGAATAACTGAGACAGATTAGAGGGTCCCAAGTCTCTCTAAACCGTTAGAGCAGGGATTAAGCACTGTTAACATCCCTTCATGGCAGCCCAGCTATTTTGGACACTTCACAATCACTCTGATAACACTCTAGCTGCAAGACTATTATAACTGAAGCCAGGACTCCTGCTCCCAGAGGCCTTGCTCCAGTCACAACTGCTCCAGAAAACACGCACAAGACTAGAAAGGCAGCATTCCCAGTAAGACAAGCCCCAGTGAATTTTAGATAACCATGAAGGTTGGAAGGGTAAGCATCTCCTCAGTAACTCAGCAAGCAACCAGTGATTGGTGCAATGTGAGATTTGTGATTGGTCCTAATGCCAAGTCTGTGGTTGGTGGAACTGGAAGCTATGCTGTGACTGGTGCAAATACAATCCTTCATTTGTATGCCATACTCATGCTACACCCTGCTCCTGGTTATAGAACCAGACTGTTGAGCTTACTTTTCAAGTCAGCTAACAAACAACCTCCTGTGCTGCACACTGGTATTGTTAACATTAGGCCCAATAAAAGGCTTCTCCTGAATGGCCGTTTCTTTGCCTACTTTTGATTTTCATCATAAGTACAGTGGGCTGAGCTGGTCACATAAAACAATAGCAGCTGCCATCTCAGCAGTGATGGTAGAAACAGCAGCAGCAGTGGAAGTGGAAGTGGCAGAGATGGTGAAGGATGGTGGAAGTAGAGAGAAGACTAAGAAGAGCTGGCAACAAGCGACTGTGGGCCCCAGTCACTGGAAGAGTTCCAGGGATCTGCCAAGCTCTAAGCCTGAGGGTCTCAATGCCCAACAGCTGTAACACTAGTCACTGTAAGGGCCAAGGATCCTGATATCCGAGGCTTGAGAGCTGTGACACTAGCCGCTGTTAGGAGCCATGGGTTCCACCAAAGCTTGGGAGTTATAATACTACATGGCACTGACTGCTGCTACCACTAGCTGCTGCTAATAGCTGAAGACAACATGAACTACCAAGTGCCAGGCTACTGGCAATCAATGCCCAGAGCAATAAGCCTCCAATTGGAACATCCAGAGCCATAAAGTTCTGGCCTCTAGAGCCTGGAGCCATAAGCCTCCAGTTCTTAGGACTTGGAACAATCAGCCTCTGAATCTGTCAGCCTAGTCCATAAGCTTTTGGTACTCAAGGGCCAAGTCTACGAACACTAGAAATACTCCTCATCTACTCATGACTTCTGAGAGCGGTGCAAAAAGAATTCAGCCAGCTGACTGGTAATACAAGTATACTCATTCCTCACTGGCAATCATCCCACGGAGGGATAAAAACAGAAGTTAAATGGCAGTAAAAGGTGTTCTTAAATTTTTCTAGACCTGGCTTTCTTGGATCTGGACATTTTTTTCTCTCTCAAATTCCAGATGCATTAAATTGTTCCACATAAAAAAAGAGTGGTCAGAGGTGAAGGTGCAAGACAGTCCAGGAATGAGTTACAAGCTGAGGAAGAACAAACTCATGTCATGTCGTGACATGTGAAATATGTCATTTATTAAATAATCACTGACCAGCTACTATACATCAGATACTACCAGTGTAGTAGGTAATTAAGAAATACTGATTTATCAAGGCAACCACAACAAAGCACAAACTTTTCCTTATTAAGTTTACATTTTAGTGGCAAAAATAATATAACAAGTCAAGAATCAATTATGTAGTATGATAGAAGGTTATTAAGTACTATGAACAAAAGAATAGAGCAAGATAAAGGGGACCAGGAGTAGAGGTGAGAGCAGTTTTATAAAGGGTGATTAGAGTGGGACTCATATGAGCAAGGCTTTCAAAGAGGGAGTTAGGGGCTAGGGACAAAGTTCAGTGGTACAGTGTTTACTTAGCATGCTCAAGACCCTGTGGTTCTATTTGTAGCAAAGAAAAAAAAAAGAGAGGGAGAGAGACAGTTAGTTACACATATATCTGGGCAAGACAGGACAGTGGTGTATAGAGAGTAAGGCAGGAACACGGATAAGGGAATGTTTTAGTAGCAGCTAGGAGGCTGCTGCAGTAAAACCAAGTGAAAAGAGAGCAGAACAGAAGAACAGGAGGCAGGAGACATGTCAGCAGCCAGATTATTATGTAAGGCCTTATAGGATACAGGGGGACTTGGACTTTTAGTGTGGGTGAAATGAATTTATTCTGCCCATTAATTTCCTTTGTTATCCAGGAGTGTTGCTTTTTTTCTAAATGTTTCAACCATCTCATACCCTCCATAGGGAATAAAAAGAAGTTACAGTTATACTTGACTCACTGAAAACATTAGGTAAATCACAATAAGCAGCATCCTCAGACACCCATACTCAAACAGCTGGTGGTGAGGTCAATGGTAATGTCCAACAAACTCATAATAGATTATGAAATTATAAAGATGAGGTAGTATATAAGGTCTATGTATCTCTATCGATGTGAAAATTTTACTTCCATTATCAACTTTAAAGAACAATTTTAAGGAAGCTATGAGATATTTGGAATATAATTTTATTATTTTGCTTGAAAAATTCATAATTATCAGTTGAATAGTAGAATAAGTATCATATACCGAAGAACAAGATTTGTCCTTTGTACAAAATAATATCCTAAACATAGTAAATGATTATCCAAAAAGATGAATAACATAGGATATTAAATATTTTCGATAATTCAAGTTATTAGATATACTATCAATATGGCTAAAATAATCTTAATATTAAAGCCAGATCAACTGTTCTTCATTAATTTATAATGCATTTCAAGATCAACAATGCTTTAAATATAAACATGACCTTAAAAACAAATACTTTTGGAGAACAAATCCATGTTTTCTGCTTATTTGCATCATTTCTTCTATAAATATTAAGTATCCATTATAGTATCAAGCAAACATCCACAATTCTTAGCCCTAATACACCTTAGAGTCTAGCAAGAAAACAGGTATTGGAGAGGTAATTTCAGAAATATGGGATAACTTATAAAAAGGAAACACCAGCAGCTAAGGGAAGAAAGAGCAGGTAACAGAGCCTACTCTGGAAGTCTAAGACCAGGCTACAAATAAACACCTATTGAGTCAGCAGCTCCTAAGAACATCATGAAATTCTTGTATCCCTCATGAGCCTGAATAAAAATTCCCTAGTATACCTTTTTAAAGAAAATGACTCCTCAGTCTCTATTATATAGGTGGTATCTCATATTTTCTATACTAGTGTCATGATTTCAGTTTAAAACACGTAAATTTCATGTCTATTACATACCTATTACATACTGCAAACATTGCTTTAATTTTATTTTTGCAGTGCTGGAAACCAAACACAGGGCCTTGTGCATGCTGAGCAAGTGCTCTACCGTTCAGCTATTCCCTCAGTCCTAAACATTACTTTAAAGCTATCAAAGATGTTAGCTTTTATCCTACGAGCTTTTTTTTTTTCATAGGCTACCGGGTTAAATCACACAAAAAAGTCCATCAAAGGTGAAAATCACTTTGGAAAATTATAGTCATGCCCAAGACTAGCACAAAATAAGTCTCTTCAGATTTCTACATTTTACTTACACTACTCTTGCAACTGGGCTGGGATTTGGCTCAGTTGGTAGAGTGGCACTCTGCAGTCTCTGAGGTCCTGAGTTCAATTCCCAGCACCGCAAAAATGGGAGAAGGACGTGGCAATCCACTCCTGAGGTAATTCTAAAATAAGCAGCCATTGAAAACCCTATAAGGGTTGTTATGAGGCAGACACAACTTGACAGCACCTAACAACAACCCATGCAACTAGTTAATTTTTAGGATTATGCCACATGCCTGAAAAGGGGCCTTAATTAAATATTTGGAGTAATTAAAGCCTTAGCAAATAAATATAACACAACCAGTACAAATAAAAATCACAGCATGAACTACTGCAATGCCTGATAACAAAGCATTAAATTTAGTTTCCGAGCAGAATGAGCATAAAAGGTTAATATTTATCAAGACTCAAAATTCTATGCAAACTTCTTTGTAATAAAGATGTAAAGCTATCCAACACATGTTAAAATGTACTGACATTATAGCTTTTAAAATATGATATATTATCATTGGGGAAATTTTGGCTGTAGGGTGAATATGACAACAAAAGAAATGAAAGAATATCTTTTAGTTCTATGATTATTGATCAAATATATTAGCCCTTTAAATTGAAACAAATAATATACAGTGTTCTTCGGTTTGCAGAGTCTAGAAAAATTGACACTAGCAATAAAATCAATCATTTGGTCAGACAATAATTCAATAAAAGCACATTAGGCATTATGGACACAAAATTGTCTCAGGTATGATTTATTCGCCAAAGTGCTCATCTTCTACTGAGAGCAACTAAAACACAGATATTAATGCATTGTAACACTATGGCAGTTTAATATATTCATCTATCTATGTAAGATGATAAAAGAATAAACAACAAGGGGACTTTATCCAGCTCAGAGATAGGGAAGGTCAGGGCAGCTTCTTAAATAAGGTAATGCCTAAGGTAAGTTCTTAAAGTGAGAGGTTTGTGAAACAAGAACAAAATAGGAAGAAAAGGACTCCAGACTGAGAACACTGCATGAAAAGACATATTGTGAGTTACCTACCATATTGTGAGTTAATAAACCCAGGGGTCAGTATAACAGCCTTAAACAAAAGGAGAATAAAATTACAATTTAATATGATGTATTGAGTCAAAAGGCAACCTGACATACGTCTACCTACAGAATCAGTAGCATCAAATAGATAACAATGTGACCTTCCCAGAAGTTGAAAGTTGATTACTTCACTCTTACTATTAATATTATCCCTAAGTCTTTGCATACCAAATTAGAAAGGCTGAGGTGGAAGGAACTCCGTAATATTGTAAGATTTATAGTATGTCTGTACTAATAAGAAGCAACATAGTAGAGGTTATGGTATTCTGACATATAGCCACAAACTTGGTGTTAGACAAAACTGAGTTCAAGTCCCAAATTTGTAATCTCCAAGTTAAATGATCAGAGATATATTAAGTAACTTCTCAAACTTTCATCAGTAAAATGGGATAATAATAATAATAATACCCACTTAGAATGGATATGGTGAAAGTTAGACAATGTAAGTAAGTAATGACTGTGGCACACAGTAAATGCCTGATCAATAGCTATTGTTATTGCAGTACGAAGTTCAAGACCAGAAATCTATGAAATGAGAGAAGAAAGGACTAGATTATTGAAGAGGATTAATGAGTTCAGTTTTGGACATACTGGCGGGGGCATGTTCTCACTATTTTAAGCTTGACGCTGGAAAAGAGATTTGGACCAGATTTATGAGTAATAGATGTGGCACTTAAAACCATTAGAACATATGAAGTAGCCCAGGAAATACACAGGTGGAAAAGTCAGGAGAAAAGGGAGAAGGGAACCCCAAGAACCTTTAAAGAAAACCTTACATTTGTATTCAGGAAAAAAAATGAGACATCCCCCCAAAAAATGGCATCAATGGGAACAGTTTCCAAAGGGTCAAGAGGTGAACAGTATCAAATATTGTCAAATTTTGTAAAATAAAATATCTTGTTACGTTCTCAGTCATGGTGACACATGCCTATAATCCCTCAAGAGATTAAGGCAGGAAGTTATGAGTTTGTGGCCAGACTAGGATACAGGAAGATTTTGTCTAAACAAACACCAAAAACTCATCTTGTTGATAACTACCTCAAATTAAGTACCTCAAATTTAAATGTTTTCAGCTTTTCTCAACTCTGCAATAACCAATGTGTTGAATTTATATAGCATGCTTTGATAGTTCAAAGCTATTTCATTCTATCATTTACAGTCACACTGTCCCTGTAAGCAGAGCAGGCAGAAGATACTCAAGGTTTCAGTATAAATCAAAAGTCAGTCCACAGCAGTTTCCTTGGGAAGTTTGAATACAATGGTTTGTAAAAATAGGTATTATTATTTTGTAGAGTAACTTGAACCATCTTACTTACCCTAAATTTTACTCACATTTATATACACATACCAAATTAGGCATCCAGGCATTGTAAGGTCTATTTTCAACAAGATAACTTGGAAATTTTCACCATACCTAGCTAGTCCTACCATAATCACAACATAGTTTTCCCCACATCTAAAAGGATGATTATCTAGCAATAGATAAACTAACATAAAAAAAAATTGCACGTTGTTGATAAAACTTAACCATGATGTTTATAAAAATCTAAACATGGCATTTTTGTACTTAAAAATACAGCTGTACCACTATGGCATCCCCTTCCGGTCAGATCTCAGAAGCTAAGCAGGGTTGGGCATGGTTAGTACTTGCATGGGAGACCACCTGGGAACACCAGGTGCTGTAGGCTTGGGAGAAGGTCCTGGCAGCCCACTACCAAAAAACAATCAACCACTGAAAACCCTATGAATAGCAGAGAAGCATTGACAATACTGTTTGGCCTGTTGTATGTAGGGTCCATATGAGACAGACACCAACTGAATGGCACCTAACCACCACCCACCACCATGGCATTTTTGCACTTAAAAGTACAGAATTAAGCCCAAACTCAGCAGTTTCCCCTTTGGACACTCCCCAGCAGAATTATAATACCCAAAATTCTCCCCAGCCTTTCAAGGCTATTCCCTGCAATTTTTTATACAGTCTCCTCTACCAGAACTTATCTTAAATCAATTCTGTAGAACAAATATCAAATGCGCTGAGCACACAGTAAGCATATTTACTAAATCAAACAACATAAATGTATTTTCTGATGCTCACTTGCTGTTGTTGTTTTTGTTACTGTTGTTGTTAGGTGCAGTCAAGTCAGGTCCAACTCATAGTAACCCTATATACAAAAGAACAAAACACTCCCAGGCATTGTGCCATGCCATGTCACTGCTTCTTTGCTATTCACAGGGTTTTCAGTGTGGATTGTTTCAGGAGTGAATTTCAAGGTCCTTCTCCCCAGTTTGCAGCACCTGGTGTTCCCACGCGGTCTCCCATCCAAGGACTAAACAAGCCAACCCTGCTCAGCTTCTGAGATCAACCGGGATCAGATGCCAGAGTGCTATGGCTACAGATCTCACTTACTGAGTAAATACTAAGTAAAACTAAAATATATAATTTTAACCTGAGAAAGTACTGAAATTAATTTATAAAAATCTTCACATCAAAATAATAGTTCAATATGAGAATGTAATTAAAGTCATACATCTTTTTGAATTTAATTGGCTGAAGTTTTCTGTAGAAAACTTACATGCTCATGGATTCAAGGTAATAACAGAAAGATTTTTAAAACTGAAATAATTCTTAGGAAAAAAAAGAAAGAAAGGGATTAGGAGACCCATAGGTCTGTTTTACATTAGTTATTCACTTCACCAAGTGAAGACTTCTATAGTCCATGGACTAATACTTGCTGTTGTTCAAATCAATGTAGTAGGTAACACATCCCAAAGTATGCACATTGGGATATCATATCTGAGGGTGCCGTTTTATATAACACATATGCAAATTAATATATCACAAATATAAGCAGCATAATACTAGAGTATTGAACTTAGAAAACATTTCAATCCTGAATATTTTCTGAATGGTATTATAATATTTTGAACATCTACAAGTTTAAACTTCATCATCTGTTAACTAAGATAATAATTTACTTGAGATAATTACATTAAAACTATTTCTAACTTCAAAAACGTGTAAGTTAAAGATAAAATATTCTATTAAAAACATTAAAGAGCAAAGTGTGACACATGAAAATTCTGTTACCTAAAATACTTAAAACTACATGGAGCAAGATCTAAATATTAACATAATCACATATATAAATTCTAAAAAGAACAAAGATATTTGGATTTGGAAACACTATTTTATGACATATGTGTGAGAAAATTTGAGAAAAGAAAAATACAAAAAGTTAGAGTGAAAAAATGTACCAAAAACTTTATGGTATGATTTTACTGTACAAATGTACTATTTCCTGACATTTTAATTTAAACTGCAAAGCTCAGTATAACAATGTAACAAATAACAATGTAAATCTATTAAGAGATAATAAATTGTGAGAAGAATAACAAAATTGGAGTCATAACATAGGTGTGAAGTCTTGATCAAGTCAAATTTTTCATGTTAGTTTTTTATCTCTAAAATATGAGATGGGTTAGGGGTATAGCTCAGTGGAAGAACTCAGGCTTAGCATGTGCAAGGCCCTGGGTTCAGTCCTCACCACCATAACAAACTCATACAAACACACATACAGGGGAGTAGAATAGGAATATCTCTAGGTCTTTTTTTAATCCTAAAATTCTACAGACCTTACTAAGCATAAGCAAGCACTAGAAGGATAAAAAGAATATAAGACATTCCAATTCGGCATACAGCACATTAGATAATCCTTGCTAATCTGTATGTTCAGTTTAATTAGGAAATTAAGAGCTCAGCAATTTCTATAAATAGTCTAGATTTAGTTATATTTATTTAGACTAAAAAAGGCGGCATCAAGGAACTATTCCCCCCAATAAAAGAAATCATAGCAGAGATGCTGTATCATATCACAGGGTATGCTCTACTATACGGCATTGATTTACAGAAAGCACTAATCCACGATGCATACTGTGGGAGTCTCTCCTTTTTTTTTTTTTTTTTTTTTTTTTTTTGTGGCAGTACTGGGGGTTGAATTCAGGACCTTGCACTTGCATGCTTTGCAAGTGCTGTACCACTGTGAGTCTCTGCTCTTAAGACCTGCTCATGGTGAAAAAAGAATTTACTAAAAAGTTTGAAATAAAGCTTTTGCAGGTGAAATTGTGATGCTGAAAAACATAGATGAACAGGAAATTAGTTCCAAATGGTGGTTACGTCTAGGAAGGATGGTGGGAAAGAATAGGGTACAGGACTCTTTAAGGATTTGTCATCCATTTCATTAAAAATAAAACTGAAATGTAATGATAAAAGTTAAAACTTGGATAGCAGGCAGTAAAGTATTTATATTTTTCTTTTTAAAAATAATTATAATTTTTTTATTATTTTGTATGGTAATTCTTATTTCAAAATGTTTTCATTTAAGTTGGTCTTATTTTTCTCCATCTTTCAAGTGGGCCATTCCTGAAATCATGCTCATAGAAAGCCTAGGATGTACAAATTTCTTCAAACCCAGGTAAAAGCACACCACTTCTTCTAATCTCCTGTCTCCTGTCATGTTGAGCAGAAATCTGATCCCAAATGTTAAAGGCAGTAAAGCAAGACAGATACAAAATGAGGGCAGAGATGCCAAGGTTTAAATTCTGTTTTAGTTACTCATTGGGCATCTGCAGGCCCAAGTAAGGAGTTGGTACTTTTAGTAAAAGCATCCTCTAAGTTCTTGGTTCAGTAAAATAACACCTTATAGTGGGAGTGGCTGGTATTTAGCTCAGTTGGTAGAGCGCTGCTCTGCACTCTGAGGTCCCGAGTTCGATTCCCAGCATCACAAGAACGGGAGAAGGACGTGGCAACCCACTCCCAAGGCAATCCCGAAATAATCAGCCATTGAAAACCCTACAAGGGTCGCTATGAGTCGGACACGACTCGATGGCACCTAACAACAACAACAACAACATAGTGGGAGCACACAATAGAGCAAAAGCACTTAAAGTCAGGAAGCAGGAGAAAAAGGAAGGGGCTGGGGTCCCACAATCCCTTTGAAGATACACACCTAGAGTCTCAACTTCCTTCTACATGGCCCCATCTCCTAAAAGTTCTACCGCCTCCCAAGCGCACCACCCTGGAGACCAAGCAGTTAACAGATGGAATTTTGGATGATGCTAAACCAAACCCTCGCATATGGCCAACTGTGGTCCAAAAATATTAATCAGAAAATGTTACAACTGCTTCATAAGTTCTAAATCATGTAATGTTCTTAAGTATGATGAAATGTTGTGCCTGGATAGGAATGGTCAATTTTGTTCATCATATTCATGCTGTATATGCTACCCATGTTAGTGAATTAGTAGCCTTCTCAGTTAACAGACTATCTGTATCAGTGTTCCACATTTTACTTAATGATGGTCCCAAAGTGCAAGGAAATTGGTACTGGTCATTTTATTACAGTATATTGTTATAATTGGTCAGTTTTATTACTAGTTATAGTTGTTAATGTCTTACTGCATCTAATTGAAAAACTAAACCTTATCATTGGTTTGTGTGTATAGCAAAGACATATAGCCTATATAGTTTGGTACTATCCACAGTGTCAGGCATCTATGTGGGTTCCTGGAATGTACCTATCACAAAGAAGTGAGAACTAGCATACTAAACAAGTAGAACCAAAGGACCTGGTGAGGCAGGAAAACAAAGCACAAAGAGGTGCTCAGAATTATTCTCAGCTTCTGATCTGAGTAACAATAAGCTGGAATGAATTTACTAATATGAAATACAGGAGAAGCAATAAGAACATGTGACATGGAATTGAAAGGGGACATAAGATCAATTTTAGATATAAGAGACTGAGTATTCTAAGGCAATTGGATACATAAATCTTGAAGTGAAAGATCAGTCTTTGTACCGGAAACATGTTCAGATGGTAGCTGAAATGCTAACATAGTATAAAATTGATCACACAGAGAAGATACATAGAAAAACAGAGTTGAAGACAGAACACTGGGGAAAACTTGGCAGACAGATGAGGATAGGCAAACTGGAAAAAAGAGACAGAAAAGGAAGTAAGCAGTGGAGAAAAGAAAAAAGTTCAGGAAAAAGAAATCAGAGAATTTCAAGAGAGTGATATCAAGCATCAAATGGTGCCAAAGGTCATATAAAGAAAGGATTGAAATAGAAGTCTTCTAAAGTAGGGAGTTAAAGAATGCAAAAGAGAGGAGGAAGTTGGGACAGAGCAAGTAATCCACTGCCAGCTGGGAATCCTAGTGTGAAGGAAAAGAGAAAGGGCAGTGGTAGCTGCAGGACCAGAGGATTGTTAAGTATGACAGACAGAAAAACTGACTTCCAAAGAACCTGTGCATCTCTAGAACCTATGCCTATGTCACCTTACAGAGCAATCATATGTACATATAATTGAAGATTCTGATCGTATTTTAGATTGTCCACATGGGCCCAATGTAATCACAATGGTCCACATAAGAAGGATGCAGGAGATGAGAGAGGAAAGAGGTTATGCTGTTGGCTTTGAAGAAGGACACAGGCCATAAGCCAAAGAATGCAAGTGGTTTCCTGAAGCTAGAAAAAGCAAAGAAAAGTAAATTCTCCCACTAGAGGTTCCAGAATGTAAACCTGCAGACCCACTTCAGACTTCAGACCACAGACATATAAGGTAATACAACTGAATTAAGTCTCTAAGTTTATAGAAATGTCTTACAGTAGCCATAGGAAGCTAACACATTTAACTTTGCTTCTTTAGGTAAGAAAGATTTCAGCATGTTTATATACCAAGAGAAGAGTACAAGAAGCTGTTAAGACTAAACAGAAAGTGATTTGTATTTTTGATAGTAAAACTGAGTAATACATTTCCCGATAAAAGTTTATGCTTATTATAAAGTTCTCTCTATGATCTCTGGCTTCAGCTATATGTTGATTTTTCTACTTTATAATTGGCTGAACACTGAACAGCTGAAGGGAGGAAATGGAATGTACAGCACAGACATAAGAATTAGCCTTGGAAAGGAAAATGACTCCTTCTTTCAATAAAATAGGAAGAAAAGTAGAGGAAAGTATATATAGTGATAAACATAAACTATAAATTGAGGAGAATAAATTACTACTCCATACTTGTCTCCCAGGATCAGAAGTATTATTTACTGAGTACTATACACCATGAGCCTGCAGCCATAGCCCTGTGGCATCCGATCCTTTCAGATCACGAAAGCTAAGCAGGGTCAGGCCTGGTTATTACTTGGATGGGACACCGCCCAGGAACATCAGGTGCTGTAGGCTTGGGAGAAGGACCTGGCAACTCAAGCCTAAAAATCAATCCACCACTGAAAACCCTATGAAGAGCAGAGAAGCAGTGATAATAGTGTTTCCGCTGTTGTATGTAGGGTCGCTATAAGTCAGATACGGACTCGATGGCACCTAATAACAACAACAACAACACACCATGAGCCTGCAGCCATAGCCCTGTGGCATCTGGTCCTGTCAGATCTCAGAAGCTAAACAGAGTCAGGCCTGGTTAGTACTTGGAGGGGAGACCACCTGGAAACACCAGATACTGTAGGCTTGGGAGAAGGACCCAGCAACCCACTCCCAAAAATCAATCCACCATTGAAAAACCTTATGAATAGCAGAGAAGCAATGGTGTTTCACCTCTTGGAGGTAGTGGCTATGAGTCAATGACTCCACAGCACCTAACAACAACAATACACCATGAATCAAATATTTCACACAGATTTTCCATCTCAAAATGCTGCAAGACAGAAACTATCAACACCTGATATACAGTGCTAAAACTCCTAGGATTAGGACCCCAACTATTTGACTCAAACACTTTATTGAGAAACCTGACAGATACCACCTTAACCAATTGAACAAGGTTAACATTCGGAGAAATAAGGTACATCAGTATCATGTACCCTTTGATATGATGTACTGTGGACACTCTGCCTCTGTGATACTCTTCACCAAAATATAAAAACCTTAGTCAAATCACGACAAAACAAAAGACAACCAAATTGAGGGATATGCTACAAAAAAGAAAAAGAAAAAAGAAAAAAGAAAAAAAAAAACCTGATCAGTACTATTCAAAGTCTGGAGGTTATGGAATACAGGGAAAGACCACAGAACTGTCACAGATTGGGAGAGACTAAACAGACAGAAATGTAGTGTGGGATCTTACATTGGCTCCTGGACGGTAAAAAAGGGACATTAGTTGAAAAACTGGTGAGCTCAGAATATGGTGTGCAGTCAATAGCATTGCACTGAAACACTTTCTTTTGTTTTGATCACTCTACTATGTCTCAAAATAAAAAAATTAAACAAACAAACAAAAAGCATTATACTACACTGCTTCTATTGGAGCAAATCACTCCAATACAAATAATATAAGATTAATCACTCAGGGAGGATATGTAGAAGGAAAGAGTGTTGAAGCATTATAGTCAATACAAGATTAATTTACATAGCTTGAAAGCCAGTTCTGACTTGTAGTTAACAACAGCAGGTATGGTTTGAAAACTGGCAGGGTTCCTGACTTGCCTGGCATCCTAGCTGTGCCTCCTGACCTAGACTGTGACTTTAATGCTTGATCTCTGACTCCTGCCTTGTTCATATTAAACAAATCTAATCCCTGAACCCAAACTCTAATAATACGCTCAGTGAGAGAGCATTTAAGTGAGGAGAAGTAAGTAAATATAAAGGGTTCAGAATATATTAGACAAGCCAGCAAAGTAATCTTATATTTGCCCATTGGCAGACACATTTTCAGAAAATACATATTTAAAGAAGAATCTCAATGTGCAATAGCATACCTAAAACTTAAACATTCAACAGAAAACATGAATATAACAGTGAAGGGCAATTAATTTTCTTAAGAAAGTACAGAAAATCATAAAAGCACAAAATTTTGTTTTTAAAATCAGCATATTCACTTCTCATTTATTCCAGAAAAATAAATAAAATTACTTGCTAATATTATTTACTTAAAGATGATTTTTGGCAATAGGTGATCAAATTACATAAATATTGGTAAATATTTATTCCGCCACTATTAAGAACCAAGCATTGAATAAGGATACTTAAAAGATAGGAGTAATCCAACTTGTTTTCAAATTCCTTTACAGTTAAGGCTATCTAACACAGAGAGATATTTGCCTATGTCCTTTATATTAAGCTATGATCTAGATTAGCAAGGTCCAATAGAAATGTAATGCAAGCCTCATATATTAATCTAAATTTTATAGTAACCATATTTTTTAAAAGTAAAAAAGAAAAACAAAGATAAAATGAACATTAATGCTACTTAGGCCAATATGTGGAAAAGTTATAATTTCACTGATACTTTTTTGCAAAAATATTCAAAATTTACTATTATACATTTATAGTATTTCAATTTGGAATAGCGATATTTCATATCAATAGCTGCATGTAGCCAGCTGCTACCCTATTGGATATCACAGGTAAAGATGCTGCTTACTAAAGAAGACAATACCCTGTGACTTGTAGGGTTCAATTTTGATTGTTTTACTAATAAAATTCAATTATCTCTTCTTCTTGGAAATCAATATATTCTCTTTTCTCTGAACTGTCTTTTCTTTAAACAAATCCCAGAGAATATACTATAGTTGCTATAAGAACTAAAGAATATTTGAAAATGCTGTTTTGTTTTTTAGTTGGAAAGGCATGTGCTTCAATGTTCTAATTAAATCAAATACATTTTTTAAAAGTAAACACAGAGAAAACATGAGTTCTCAAGTCTTAGTAGAGGCTCTAAAATCAGACCAAAATATGGTTAAAACAAACAGCTCCAAGTATATACATCAAAGAACATACCTATGACACTTAAGGTCAATAATACCATTTCAATTTAAAACATTCAACCTAGTTAGGAATTAACAAAGGGGAATTTCAAAGTTTTGTTCAAAGCAAATTTCATTTCCAAACACAGACATGTTATCTTCCTTAAAATGTGTAAGTACAGCTTTTCAGATTCACTCTTTAATAAACAGTTCATCCACTAGAGCAATGTACAATGATAGTCATGTATGGAAATACCATAAGGAAACCTATTAATTTGTACACTGAAAAAATTAAAATAAAAAGTTCATCCTAATGACAAATCCTATATTTGAAATGTTAATGATTTTTTAAAATTTTGCTACATTTTCTCACTTAATTCCAAAATAGAACTACCGAAAGTCAGCATTTATAAAGAGTAACAAACTCAAGATGTCTTTATAGTTTGGGCCTCTCAGTGGTTTTCTTTGTTGTTGTTGTTTGTTTTCTTTTGTTTTATTTCGGGACTGAACCCAGGGCCTCACACATAATTTGCAGGTGCTCCACCACTGGACTTGCACTTCCAGAGCATTTTCAATTTTTTTTTTTTTATCTTGAGACAGGGTTTGCTATGTCACCCAGGCTGCCTCTGGCCTCCAACCTGCCATCCTCTGGCCTCTGCCTCCCAAATTGCTGAGATGACAGGTGTGGGACACTGCATTCTGCTGAGCCTGTCAGTTCTAAAGACTTCAGTTTCAAAGACTCCTTCCTAACACAGTGCCTGGCACGTTATTTTCTTAACAAATACTTACTGAATGAACAATAAAGTAACAGGCAGTAAGCCATGGACCCTTTTAATTAAAAAGTTTTACTAGACTCCACCTGGATATTGAAAACACTATCACTTATTCCCATGGACAGTAATACTTCTGAGGCACAGATATTATCACCCTCATTTAATACATGAGGGAGATGGGGCCAAAAGTGGTTGAAACATATAATTATTAAGTAGTGGAGCCAGATTTCAAGCCCAAGTCCTTAAACAAAATTTGTGTGTGTGTGTGTGTGTGTGTGTGTGTGTGTGTGTTTATGAAAGACAGAGAGAGAGGGAGAGAGAGACAGAAAGGGATATTACAGAGAAAGTGCATATTAAAGAGGGAAAGTGCATATTATGAAAACTGTATTTCATGCCTCTCTCTCTTGAAAAAACGTCCATTACGAAATTTTTAGACGAAATATACATAACGAATAGTTGCCACTCTCGCTCTCCCTCTCTCGCTTGCGCTGGCTCACTCACACACACTCCACAACTTTTTGAGAAATTCAAACCTATTTAAAATACAGTACCAATAACACTGTTGATCAGAACTTAAAAGTCAACCAGACAAAAAGATTCCCATCTTCAACATCTCTCTACCGGGACAAGACTAGAAAGGAAAGCCTCCCTTGCGGCCTGGAAGAGCTGTCTCCAGGAGCTGAGAGAAGAGGCGGAGCCCCGGGGCGCGGCCATCCCCATCCCCTAGGACAGCCCTGGGACAGCCCGCTCCAGCCTACCTGACGGGCTCCCGCCACCGCTTGAACCAGTTGCAGCAATTGGCCATCAGACTGAACATCCCAGGTCGCTCCTCCCGCCACCTCCCATCAGAGCCAGAAACGGGGATGGGCCCTTAGAGTCCCGGGCCGTTCCCAGGGGACCCCGTCTCCCCAAGTATACCCTAAGTCGGATAGGCTCCGACGAGGGCGACCGATGAGAGCACCAAGGCCCACTAATCGCGTCCGCCCTGGAGTAGGCAACGACTATCCTTCTCCCCCCAGGACTCTGCAGGACCGCTGGCGCAGACACTTGCTAGCGGCGTTAGCTAGACTCAGCCAGAGAAAACCCCCGCGTCGACGTACTGACGTTCCTCCGCGGCTCGGAAGACCCTCCCTCCAAGCACCACCCTACTGCGTTCCCCCAATCACCGATTGAGGTGCTTCGTTGGAGGCCTCTGAGTGGCTGAGTGGGCCTAGCCTTCAGCCTCTACTCGAAAGGACAAAAGGGGAAATGGGAGGGGTCTAGAAGGAGGAGGTGGAGCTCAAGGAAAATGGCTCTCGTAACTAGGCAACAGGAGCGTTGAGTAAACTGAGGGATCTAGGACAGACCTCAGGCAAGCCTTATCTTTACACCCATCCAAAATGTGTTAACTGCCTAGAGTACTGCTTCTAATCTGTCTCTAATATCTCTAACTGAGATTTAGAAATAGTGAACCTTGTGCGTGGGTTTTGTTTTGTTGGTGCAGCAGGAATGGGGATCCTCTAAGGTTCTGGCGGGTTAAGGCTGCAGAATTCTGGAACAGTGCACCAAGGCAATCATAGATTAAGGACAGGGGGAAAACTTGTGTGCTAAATTTTTGCAATAGTTCAAACGAGAGTGATGATTTAATATTTGTAATGTTTATCGCTAATTATGAAATACAATGTGAAATGTACTTATATATTTGTTGCTGGAGGGAGTAATGATTATAAAATAAACATATTCTTATTGTAGAAAACATGAAAAACACTGAAAAGGAATAAGGTGAAGAATACAATATTTCTCACTTGCCACTCAAAGATATCCAGTGTTAACATATTGATATATATTCTTTTCTGGACTTTTAGATACATAAATTGATAACTATTTGATTTCTACATTTTGAGATTGTGATATACCGGCTCTTTTGTAATGTTTTATTTTTTCAAGAAGTATGTATTATGTGACCTTCTAATATATTTTTTGAGGGAAAATTTGACAAATACCTTCCAAAAAATGCCTGCATGTTATGTAGGGACAGACATGTGTGGCCATTCAGTTTCTAATTAAATATGTACTTTCGAATCCTGGTAAAAGGAAAGAATATACTGGAAATCCCAGAATATTATAGAGAAAATAATAGTTTCAGCTAAGACAAATTTAGGCTTTAAATTACTCTGTACTTTGTTAACTCATCTCATGAAGTTGTCTCTGAACCTGGGTAAACCATCTGTAAAATGCAAATGAAAATATCTACTTTTTATGGTTGTTGAGATGACAAAATGAGAAAAATATAGCTCATGGCAATTTCTGGTAACTAATAGGACATTTTGAAGTTAGTGTCACCTGTCTCGTAAACATTTACTGCATGTCATATCCTCTTACCTTCCATCTCTGTGGTGGAGGATGGAAGGGCAAGATAGCATAAGGCCAAAATTCTCCCTTAACTATGAGCCAGATTAGTAATATTTCCACTACCTTTATTTTCACCATCCACTTTCTAAAATTAGTGGCTTGCAAACTTTGAAAAGCTCTATTGTTGATGTTCACATTTTAACTGTTTACTATGATTAGGTTTCAGTTCCACCAAACTACTCAAAACATGCTTTTTATATATAATCTATATCTTCCTATTTTACAATTTCCCCCCTCTTCTTTGCATCTTTTAATATATTTAACTTAGTTAATTCTTGTAAAACTCTTTCCCACCTTGGCCTCTCACAGTTATGCACTATTCTGCTTCTCTTCTTATCTCCCTGGCCATTCTTCCTTTGTCTTCCTGTAAGTACTTTCTAAGGTCTCACCATATCCCTCTGGCTTTCCTTTTAAAAAACATGTTCTCAGCCTGGCACAGTGGTGCAAGTCTGTAATCCTAAAGACTTCAGAGGTACAGGCAGGAGGATTGCAAATTCAAGGCCAGAGGCAGCATGTGTAATTTAGACCCTGATTCAAAAAGTAAAAAATGAACTTGTGATGCAGCTTAGTGGTAGAGTGCTTGCAAAGCATGGGGGAGGCACTAGGTTCAACCCCCATTACCACAAAAAGATTAATTAATTAAATTTAAAAAATTAAAAATTAAATAGCATGTTCTTTGGGAGAATTCAATTATTACTTCCGTGCATGTAGGATATTACTATGTGGACATTCCTTGAGCATTTCTGGAACTGTTCTCAATGCCATTTCTTTTCCAGAAATACACTCAACATTAACTTTAATTCATAGCTTCCCTAGTTCTGACAGTAATACATTTCTAGCACCAACAATCACATATTTACCTAAGTTGACTCTTAATTTTCCAAAATGTAAGTGATTCTATAGACATAGGAACTGTTCATCATTTCTAGTTCTCTTCTCCTTACAGGCTCATGAGATATCTATTCCTGCCCTCTGGAATCAGGCATGTCATATAACATGCTTGAGAAAAACATTTAAGAGCTGTTGTATAATTCTCCATGTTCTCTCTTCCCTTGCAATGGTAGTTGTGGAAGCCTATGTTGACTTTGGGGCTGGGGATTAGCTCAGTTGGTAGAGTGCTGCTCTGTGCTCTCTGAGGCCCTGAATACAATCCCCAGCACCACAAAAATAGGAGAAGGACCTGGCAACCCACTCCCAATATAATTCCCAAATAATCTGTCATTGAAACCCCTATGAGGGCTGCTATGAGTCGGACACGACTCCACGCACCTACCAATATTTGAGGTAAAGTAAAATCAAATCAGTATGGAATGCTGAGCCAATATATGGAAAAGAGCTGCCCAGAAAGTCATGCAGACTTAGACTTCCCATGAGCAAGGAAAAAAAACAAATTAAAAAAAACACTAATTTTATCACAATGTAATCTTTATTTTATTTTATTTTATTTTGTTCTGTTTTGTTTTGTTTTGAGACAGGATCTCCCTATTGCCTAGACTGGCCTGCAACTCACTATATGAACCAGGCTGGCCTTGAACTCATGACAATCCTCCTGCCTCAGCCTCCCAAGTGCTGAAATTGCAGGTATTCACCACCATACCCATCTGTAATCTAGTTCATTGTGAATGATAAAAATAGTCCTGCTGCTATTACTCTAATTAAGACTGTTGGACTGTCCTGCACAAGGCCCAAGTTCTGACCCCAAGCACTGCAAGCAAACAAACAACAGCAAAGCAAGACTCTCATTTCACGATCACTGTTGATATTTACACATAAATATTCCCAGGCTTGAATTATTATTATTTTTATTAGAAATTTTTAATGTACATCATAATGCGATTCATTTTGACATGCTTTTCATTGTGACAATTTTCATATATGCAATTTGATAAGCATTATTCATATAGGTTACCCCTTACCCTCCTCTATGTTTCCCCCCCTACCCCCCTTCCCATCTAAGTTTCCCATCCAAGTCTTCTCTATCTTTTACTATATAGTATTTTTCTATATGTCCTTGGGTTCCATTTCTGTTTAAGATAGAAACTTTTCCTGTAGTGGTCTTTGTTTCTATCTT